>JBBPFQ010688399.1:0-15041 GCA_037974815.1 Kaempferia elegans | reverse complement strand
GGAACCGTTGATTCACACAATTGGTCATCGCGCTTGGTTGAAAAGCCAGTGGCGCGAAGCTACCGTGTGCCGGATAACGACTGAACGCCTCTAAGTCAGAATCCTAGCTAGCAAGTGGTGCCTTTGTAATCAAATTATTCTAATTACTCCTATCCATTCGAATAATTAAATTTTTATGAATTTAAATAATTTGATTCATTTATGAAAAAAAATATAATTATTATAATTAAACTCATTATTTACATAATTATTATAATTAAACTCATTATTTACATTTATTTATTCGTATGAACGTACTATTTAATTAATCATATTAATCCTGATTCTGTTTAATAATTTCATTAATATTTTATCTCAATAACTTATTTATTAATTTCTTTTGTTGAGAGAGACGGGAAGACAGTGTAAGAGAGAATGTATGAACGATACAAAACATGGGGCAAAAAGAGAGGGAAAGGGAGGAGGGTATGCAGTGAATATGTAAAAAAAATTATTTTATTTATCTATTAAACCAAATAATTAAAACATAATAAATTTAATTAAACTCATTTGTTATATTTTATTAATTAAATTATTAATGATCTCAGTTTCTCTATGATATTCTCTGTATCTCTTTCCCTTCCCTTTTCTCACTCATCTCTCATATTTCCTCTTACTCTTCTCTCTTCCCTTCTCTTTCGAATCTTTTCACTCTCGTTTTTCCTCTTGCTCTTATATTCCATGGGTTGGGCTCGTGGTTAGTGTATACGATGGTACTGCCATCATATTTGGACTTTGAAACTCGATGAAGTCGAGTAAAAAACCTCCTGTATGTGATGGTTTTTATCTTACTGGCTAGTAGGCTAGTAGCCTTCAAATAACCCCGTCTTAGCTTGAATCGGGTCGGCGGGAGAGCTGTGGGTGAGCGTATCGCCTTTTGCCATCATGTTTACCCATGTCACGATCCCATGGGTCGGGATAGTGGTTAGCACATGCGGTGTTGCCATCATGAAGTCTGAGGTTCGAAACTCGACAAAGCCGAGTAAAAAACCTCCTGTATGTATTAGTCTCTATCCTAATGGCTAGTAGCCTCTCGTGATTTACCTCTTTCGTGTTGACCTAGGGTCGGGTCGGTGGAGGTGCTAAGGGCGAACGGATCACCTTTTGCCACTATGATGAGCCTATCCTACCCATATGTGGCTCGATGAGTTTACTTAACTACTCTGTAAGATTTCATCAATCTCCACAAAGTCGATGGATCATACGACCTAATCAATTTCACTAATCTTAATCTAATACATTTTACTGAATCACACAATCTAATTGACCTAAAAAGCATGTGTAGCTAGCTCATCAGTTTAATTATCCCGCCTTGCAACACAGCCGATGACCGCTATGACAAAATAGTTAATTTAAACTAATAATTCATAAATAAATACCATTGGTATATTTTTATTAAAAAGCTTATTTAAATATAAAATTTACCGTGAAATTTGGGTGATTGAAGAGGCAATAAGGTCATGACAATCAAAAGGTTCCATGAAGTCACATACCATAAAAAAAGACAAAAAAGAAAAAAAGAAAAAAAAAAGGAGAAAAGAATGTGACCAAAAATTAGACCCATACCAAAAGGTGGGCAAAGCTGACAATATCATATTAAGATTCAAAAGAATCCAAAAACTTTTAGGTCGAAAAAGGGAACTTTGAATCTTTCACTTTACAATGTGATTGAAGGAGTAAATGTTAAGAGATGATTTGTCCTTTTATGTTTAAATATAAAATTCATAATTGAGATTTTTTAAATGTTCTTTAATATTATCAAATTCTAAACTTCTTCATGAAAATGTCAATAAGCACTTTGGTATAAATTTAAAAACCAAGTCATTCCACCCCTAAGATTTATGAATGTTATTTTAAAGTTGTCTCTCATAATTTTAAGATTGTCAAAATGCCCCCAGCAACACTCCTAAGTTAATTAATTGAATGGCAACGTGAAAATTTTCCCCTTAAACGAAACAACATTGCATGGTTATTACCGTGGGGCATTTTGATGACCTCAAAAAGTCTCAAAGGGCCATCTAGAAAAGAAAAACTTAGAAACTTCAGGGTGGCAAATGAAACCTCCTCCTAAGCTTCAGACTTATTCCTAAGCTTCAGACTTATTACCTGCCTGAATCATTGAGTTTTGCACAGACCTGTTTCTTTTGACTTAAAATTCTCCAAGAACTCAAACCTAATTTGTCTGTTCATCAGGCAACACGAGCAAAGTGCACAACACTGAGGGAGGAAAATTAATGGGCAAAGAAAGAAAGAAAGAAAGAAAGAAAGGAAGGAAAATTAATGGGCAAAGAAAGAAAGGAAGAAAAAAAAAATTAGTACAGTTAGAGAAAAAGGAATGGAGAGTGACAAAGCATGAGCAAAAAAAAAAAGAGGGCCAATGACAAATTGCAGCAATGGAGGCAAAGCACCAAGACAAAAGCAACTTACATGAGGAGGAGCTCAAGTGGAGTTGGGTGGCCACAAGCAATGGAGCCACAGCTGCTGACTCACCTTCCATGCATCTTGTTGTGCAGCAGAAGCCAATATAGCCCATGGCCACGTTTCCTCGACTGAACTATGCCACAGATCTTTCAAAAGCTCTCTTTCAATGCACTCAGCACCCACCCAAGTTAAACCTCTCCTGGGCTCCACCATGATCCGGTACCAGAAAGGAATCCCTAGATTCATACAAAAGTCGTGCAAAAAAGGCAAGACGCCACAATGACCACAAAGAAGGAAGAAAGCTAGAGCTACCAGTCGAAAAGTGACGCATAAGCTGACTAAGGCACTGAGACTCAAAAGAAGGGGATTACCCGCGGGTTTAAAGAGACAGATGAATAGCTCCGAGGCAGGAAGCTCCGAGTCATTGCAGCATAGTGAGGAAAGCCTAGTGTGGTCTCCTCAGCATCACCAAAAGCATATGCAAGTTGGGATGGCAGCAGGATCTTATTCAAACGAGGTGCCTTTAAAAGGATGAGTAATTGAAGATGTTCACAATTCTTGTAAAATTAAATTCTAGCTAAGAATCATCCAAGCATACAGACGAATCAAAACATGCATATTTTGCAAAATTGAAGTATGTTTCAATCGCCTTACACTTTGCAGATTGTCCAAAGAAGTAAGACGGGAATTTAGCAGAATGAACTGTTGGACCGTGTTTTCAAGAGTCAAGATTAGCATGAGAATACCTCTTAATAGCAACTGAGGAAATAAGGTTTCCATTTATACACACGATTGAAACTTCTGTATTGGTTCAACAACAATGACATCCACAATTATAGTGAAGAAAAAAACAAAAAAAAAGGAAACCAATCAACTAATCTTCGAAATTCCGTGCTTTATTACTTTTCCACCTGCATGGATGTTTAAACTAGAGCTAAATAGGCTCATCTACAAATTGCAGTAGAAAAAGTGCCGCTGAATAGGGTCATATTTGATTCTCGACGCCGCCTTCACAGAATTTCCATGAACCATCTTCATGTCTTCTTAGAATATAGAGAACTTTGTAAGAGCTGGGCATGTATTAGTAAAAAAGAGTAATCAGCTCTCAAATACTCCACATCTAAACATATATGCAAAATGTAACTTGGCAAAATAAAGAAAATTGGAGAGACGAATGGACCCAAAAAAATGGGAGCAATATTCGATAAAAGGGGATAGTAAATTAAACTGCGAAAACAAGCACAAAACATCAACAAGAAAAAATATTGAAAAACAACCCCAAAGTTTAATTTTTCAAGAGGTTTCATTAATGCCAAAATGTCCCCAAACATTTATATTTTGATATCAAAATTTCCCCTCTGAGATCCAATTGATGATTTTGCCTTTTTAAATTACCACTGAAATCAATCAGTTGTTATCGAGGGAAAACATTTAGACAGCAAAATGAAAATAACTTGGGCCTCAGGGGCATTTTAAAAAGCAATTAAATCTTAGGAGGCATTTTGAAGCTTATCCCCTATCAATGAAGAAGTGTCAGTTGAAATAAAGCACTAAGAAGGTTTGTGTAATTGTTATGTGCCTCTCCAGATTTAAAATAAAATTTGTGACATTCTGGTAATGACACTTTGTGGTGAGAGTATTTCATAATTAAAAAAATAATGGGTAAATTACATAGAGCTATCAACTAAAAGCTAAGTACACTTGGACACCTACATTGAGTTTCACTTAGATAGGGGATCCCTTGGAACTTGAGCATGTGAGGACGGCCTCAATTATATCCCCGAACAAGTTATCATTTCTTACCTCATGCCTCCTCAGTTTAAACATTGCACAAGGTAAAGGACTTGGTTTGATATTAAGATTCCATGAGAAACCTAATTTCGCTCAAAATACCAAAGCATTTAATAGTAAAGAGCCCTTGTTATTTAACAATACCTAATAGACCTCACCAAACCATGTGGGACCAACAGGAGTTCATCTCTTATTCCATCAAACTTATATTTTCCTGAGGTTATTTTCTCTTCAACGTTTTTTGTTTAGTCGAACCCCTTCCCACATCGGATGTTGGTTAATGTGAACCCAATGGAATCAAAATAGACATTCTATGTGCAGTATTGAAAACCAAAGGAGATAAAATCTATTATAAAACCATTAACCAAAAATATTAACTAGCCTTAACATAGCATAGATAAAATGTTGAGATGGCTATAGCAAATTAATAAAATAAAATTACAAAAACATGTACATGCAAGTGTACTATGCTAGCTCTTACCACCAGAAGACCTTTAAGTAGTGATAATATGAAACTTCAGATATGGCAAATTAAACACAAACACATTAAGTAAGCAAGGTCTAGTAGTTTAGGTCCATAAATCATTGAACAGTATACATTTAAATTTAACACAAATCTAATTGTTGTTTTAATTTCAGATTTTTAATTCCATTGGAAAGTAATATATAACAGATTTTAGGTTATACTGGTTTGAGGAAGAACCTGTAATAACTTGGCGTTTTGACCTCAGTGCAATCAATAAGTTCAGCAGCTTCCTCAAGCAAAGCCTCAATCTCAGCCATCTCACTATCAATTCCGTCTGATAAGATCTCAGCACGCACAATACAAGTTTGTAATAAGACAAACCTCCAAAAACAGGATCTGACTTTTGCCGATGAGGCCAAATCTTGCCACTAATATGTATCCAAAGAAGATAAATGATGTCAAGATACAAGGGGAAATAATGATACCAATCTGAACATGTACTTCAAATTTTACCTTCATAAGCATGGTACCAGAAAGAATACTGGGAAGCAATTGAATTTGATGCTCAGGGCCTAAAGCCTCAGCCTTTATATATTGCCATTGTTTCACCAGTGCTTCTGCTTCCTTGATTGGCATTTCCTGCTTATTTATTGCAACAGAAGCTGAAACAGGGGATGAAACGTCCTGACTTGGCCATGTCTGTTGCAAACTTCCAAAATTAAATTTATTCTGAAAATTTTCGCTGAACATTACCCAGAACTTCCACATTTGACTCGTTAAACCCAGGTCTATAGAGCCAGGTTTGAAATATTTAATAGCAGCAGCTTCACTAACAATACGAGGTTGATATGATTTCGCTCTATGTGGAATTCTAGAATGAGTAAATTGCAAAGCAAATAGCTTAAATGAACCCAGTAATATACATCCAAAAATAGTCATATAGGCAATCTTTCCAGCTGTATCTCCTTTCATAAACCAGCTTTCCCAGAATCTTTTACGATCTGACTCAAGATTTTTCAGCTGAGATCGCAAGGAAGCAGTACCAGTTGTGCCACCTTCTGCCTTTTGCATCTGCAAGTTAACTGGTGCAAGTTGCTTGACAGCTTCACCCAGATGGTTCGTTGAACTAGCATGCAAGGCTGGTCCGCAAGAAGCTCCACGCACAGGTAAAAGATCAAACGATGAGACAGATTGGATGGTAGAAGCATGTGCTTTCTTAGCTATTTGCTGATTGCCGCCGATAAGAATTCGCTTTGGGCTCCCAAAAAAGTTGGTCTATGTTGTACACTTAAAACTTAGATATTTGTACAAACACCTACCACTATATTACATCAGTCCACTCCAAAGACTTACCAAAGAAGGGGAGCAATTTCGTGTATCTGGAAAGAGACAAAGAACTTCGTCCTTCAACCAATTTTCCTGGTAAATTTCAGTAGTTCGTCTGGCATAAGACAATTTCAACCTTAATGAAAGTTCTCTGACCAGCAACTAACATGCTTATACATAACAGTTCATGAAAGCTATCCCAAATCACATCTACGATTTCCCTCATAAAATTCAGCTAAATTTATAGTGCTTAAAATGCTAACATGACCTTGACCTGAAAAGATCCAGTTTTACATTATGCAAAAAATTCAAGAATCAGCAACAATCATCTGAATGTGCTTTTCATTTTTACTACAATAATATTTAAAAGACAAACTTTCATAATTCCAAGTTACAAGAAGTTATTTGAAACTTAAGCAATAAATTCTAGAATCAAACAATGCAATTAAGACTACAAAATTAAACCTTTTATCAGTAACAAGTAAATTAAAGATACATGTATACAGCCCATTAACCAAATAAGCTATTCGATAGATGTATCATTGGACCAACTTAGATGCTTGCCTTTAGCAATTATCATAGATGTAAATTATTCTGACAGCTTTACTATTTTTTAAGTAGCAATTGGCACATAACTCGAACACCTAAAACTACTTTAATTAGCGAAGTATCCAAGAAATTTAGCTTGACAGTGATCTTTAGCTCAATAAAGATAGAATGTAACAGATTAACACACATACCAATGCTTGATTGAGAGAACCCGTGTCCTTGTTCTTGTCCATTATGCTCGTACTCGACGGTGAATTCTGTGTGGTAGAATTTCTAATAGCTAAAAGTTGGCTAAGCTTTTCAATAGCCTCCATCCTCCCATGCTGAAGATAAAGTAACTCATAAATAAACATATAAATGAACAATGACAGAGGTTTAACCCAGAATAAAATACCTGCCCAAGAAGAAATGAACAAAAAGCCTCCTCAAACTTCAAGTCTGTTGCTCCATCTGATGCAATTAAGCATTCGCATATGTTTTTTGCTCTAGTGATCTGCATAAAAACAAGCATGAAATTTGGATGAAATAATAGCATAAAATAGTAACAAACCATTGTCACCAGCAAAAGGATAATACCATCTCAGTATTTCTGGTTGAGAACCCAAGAGCAATATGAGCCATCATGGCCAAATAAAAACAGCCGAAATCAATTATTACTTTTTGACTCTGAGACTCGATTGATTTTTTGTTCTTGCGAATAACAGCCAAAGTATCCCAAGAAAGCAAATCTACTATTTCAAGTGCCATTAACTTATTCATAGCCTGACTTAAGAAACATGGCCAATCTTGAACTCTACAGGAAGGTTCAACATCCAGACCCTGTCTAACCAATTCTTGCAATGCAGCTAATGCTCCACGCCTACGCTCAGCACTCTCAGGAGAATGTGGCAAACTCAAAAGGTCCAATGTGCAAGCAGGTGCAAGGTCCTCTAAGGATTCTTCAATCTGAAAATGATCCAACAAAAACAGTCATTTCATGCAGAACTCTCAAGTAAATAAGGATAATTACCTGTGATAATAATGGTATTTTATGCAAAGAGATGCTACTCCTTAATAGATACTGAGCACGTGCAAGTGCTTCAAAACCTTCAGAAATCTTTGTTTTTTCAAAACAAACCTTGGCAATTGAACACTGTCAAAGAGACACAAAACAATCAAACACAATAAAACAATCGTACAAAAATAATTGAATTTATCTATTGGCTAATGCATTACTTCAGCTAAAGACATCGAGAAAAGCAAATCATGGTTGTATGCCTTTGCATTAGAAAGTTTCAAAGCTGCTTGGCCAATTTCGAAAACCAGTTTTTCTTCCCCTACCTGCATCAGATTATGAATTATCTGTAAAATTTCTCAAAAAGAAAACAATGCAAAGCAGGCAAGATTACAATAGAATTTCATCTCCTGCTTTGACATAATGAAAAAGTTGGTAAGTGCTTAATTTATAACAGTGCATATTTATGAAGCTGCAGATAGAAGTTGGAGATGCCAACTATACCCATAGGGAAGAACAGTTTGAATGCCCGTAGCATGCTGAGTCAGTGAGGTCAATCCTACTATCACACCTCAATAGCATCAGAGTATGTCAATTTTGATGGGATTTCCATGAAATGGGATTGTCTCAATTTCTATGAATTTTTATCAACCGATGTGTTTGATTGGATGATTTGACATGGAACTTGGTTTACTTTGAAGCATCTATTATGGCCTTTTTTGTAAATAGTTAAAGCGCCTATCTGTAAATATACAAATCAAATGGACAAATGTATATCGATCACAAGATAACATATATATGTAGAGCACTAGAGAAACAATCCATAAAAAATTCCAAATGACATGGAATCAACTCCCATTCCTAGGATCTCCCATGCATGATTTTATTGTCTTATCCACTAGTTGTCTGCGCTGCACAGTGAACCTTGATGCACCTAGATATCTCTCTTGTCTTCACGATGCATGCTATTGTACACACCACATTTAGTTCATCAGCTTCATCTCATAGCAAATCTTTACAAATTTCTGCATAACAAGCACACGCATCATCTTCATTACATTTCCTCTTTGTTGCAGCTTCTTAGCACCATGCAACCGTCAGTTTGGCAGGTCATTTACTCAGTCCTTCCTTCACTGTAGATAGAGAGGAGATTGATTGCATTTTGAAATCAGAGACTTGTTGCTCACTATTGTTACTTGGCAGTATCGTAGTTTCTCCTCCCCTGCAGGCACATAATTCAGCAAATTGCAGACTCTTCAATTCATCTTCTGTTAGCTTTCTCTTATCATCTCAGCTTCCACCAAGAATAATATCTAGGTTTCCTCAGATTGAAGATTCTAGATATGTTTGTTTTAACTTCTGGGTAGATCCAGCATCCTCAAGCTTGATTCTTTAACCAATTTGGTCATCTTCCTCCTTCAGAAGCCTAAGGGCCCATAATCATCAAGTAAATCTCACCACTTAGCAATATGGTGTACTCTAACCAAAATTTTCATGGTGACTTTCTTAGTAAGCCTTCCAGTATTAGACACGCCATCGGTCTACTGGTTGAGGAGTACAACCCTTTTGTTCAGGCATGTATATGGGGCAAAAACTTGAGATCTACATTCAACAACCTCTGAGCAAGTTTGGTAATACTTCCCTTTCCTCTAGCCTTGCACCAAATTCTTGTCCAACCAATATCACTCTAGCAGATGGGTCACACACATCTGCAGAAGGCATTGCTTAAGTCACTCGCACTGGCACTCATGCTTTATCGTTATCAATGTTCTACATATGTCTAAATTTTCTCTGAATTTGCCATCTATAAGAAACCTTAATAGGTCCAATCTCAAAGAGCAATGAAGCCACAGAAGGTAGTCAAGGCTGCATTAGAGACTTAGGATTTTATGATCCAAATTAACCTAAATGATCTAGATCATAAGTAAGAGCTGAACTGGTGTAGGATTTTATGAGCATATGGTCCAATCTCATGCTTATCATTCCTAAGTGAAATCTCAATTCCAAATACCCTGACCAGATAGATGTGTGTACATTCAATATGCATTTCAAAATTTGATATTTGTTATAGAAAATATTTTTTCCTGTCATATAATTTGAAATGTATTTTTCAATTATACAAGATTCTTTTACCTTTCAAGTAGATTTTAATTATTGACATTATCATCCTTCTTATCATTATCACTCATCTTATGAAGTTACTACTTGCAATATAAAAATGGAACATTAAGAATTACATTGTATTTTTCATATTTCTACTATATGAATGCTATTTTAAATATTCAGATTAATACTATATTAGTTAATCCATATGATGAATATACCAAATATAATTCTAAAACATTTTATTAAAATTATAGAACCTTACATTCTTACACTCTGATGCTACAATCCAAACCTATGGAGTATGGACCTCTTAATGTTCATGGGTAGTATCTTGATCCTCACAACCTTGAGTTCAAAATTTAAATTTAACTCCACCAATGTCCTTTCCAATTCTACTTGTCACAATCTAAATCCAACTCCAGATAGTTAAAAAATATATTTGTGGACAATTGGAGAAAATAGTGATACTACCAGAAGTTCTAGGAGCATTATTTAATCTAGATCATATTGATCAAACTAGGAAATGAAGCTCCAACAACCAATATTCTCATTAGTAAATAATAATTTTAATTTGACTTTTAATTATCATAGGCTTATATTTGGAAGTACGCTAAATGCAAGAGGATTACAATGAAAATTCATTAGTTGATCTGCAGCGTGAATTTAAGGGTTTAAAGCATATTAAATGTTGGCACATCACAATACAATAATTATACCATTCTGCCATAGATCTAAACTCAATTACAAAATGATACTTTAAATATTAGTTTGAGAAATTAGTCATGTTTTCCAATATTTAGAATCTACCAAATAGAACAAAGCAAAGTGCATCAAAGTCACTTATCTTATTGGTTATCACATGCTATAATTATAATTGGAAATTATTAACATATGATGTCCATTTTATTTCAAAGTTTTAATAAGTTTTTTATGGTATGTAAACATTTAAATGGCATAGGCATTGTCTAGGATATCACATTAAGATTTATTTTAACCAAAGCAGGTGACAAAGAGACTGTTGTGCAGTGAACATGGATAACAATCTCAGTTGTGAAGCCTACAATGAAACAGGAGCAAGACACCTTCCATTCTTCTTGCAACATGATGCACATGAAAACTTCCTACAAGACTATTTGGGAGTTAACAATGTCTGTCAAGCGAAAGGTGTTCCAAATGGTTCATTTAGTTGTAGCAAATAACTAAAATTCAAATACCTTCCTAGTGCTACACCAAAGCATTACTTCACCAAGTTCATATAAAACATGATTAAACTAGCTAACTGATGATAGATATAATAAAGCAATTAATTCTGAGTATTTGATTGCCAATTTATAAAATGATCCACAACTGCAAATAGTTAATGGTTACTAACAACCAAACTTCCAACGCCCATATTTATCATATGGAAGAAGTCTAGCTTACCTCTTGTAAAAGGCATAGAGCACCAGGTAACCAACACCAAGGAATTCGAATAGAAGATTTTGGAGGAACTTTCTCTTTAATATCTCCAGCATATTCGGGTTCAAATAGAAGTTTATCTCTAATATCCATCAAGAGCTCCTACACATATACATTGAACTTCATTCAAGCTTCTATATTGCTCAAACTATTCAAAAACACCATTATAGACCTGTCGAGAAACAACTATGTCAGTTGTATAGCCATCCTCAATTGCTGAATTCTTCAACTCCATTACCGCTTTAACAATCTCATCCTTTTCAGCTTTCACTGTAACACCTAAAAGCTGCAAATTTGTTGATGATATTTATTAGAACTATACCAAAGCCCATAGAGAACATAAACAAAATCAAAATAGTCAATTATTGCATATTGGTTGAATTGATAGGCTCAATCAGGCAATAAATTGTTGCTTTCTTTTTGTTACTCTGATAGTAGCTATTTCAGCTTCAGCCATGCAAACTTTAGATATTCTTTTTATTTCCCATCAAATGAATGGCATCTTCTTCTGGAAACTCTATCTATTCTTTGGGACTATTACTTAAACAAGCATGAAACTTATGCTTGCATATTCGCCCGCTGGTCAAATTGGATATGTAATTATTGGAATAATTGTTGGAAACACAAATGACGGATATACAAGCATGATAACTTATATGTTGTTAGTTGAACTGATAGGCTCAAACAGGCAATATCAGAACTCACCAGTAAAGCATTTGATTGTTAAAAAAAAAAAAGTGAAAAGATGGTAAAAAAAAAACATAGAAACCACTCTCATAAACCTACAGATGGTCTTTCTCAACCCCACACATCTCCCCAACAGACACATTACGTCTACATTGGTGCTTCTTTGAAGCAGGCAAACTATGGATCCTACAGTACAGAGACAATTAAGTGCTAATCAAAAGATATACCTCTTTTTCTAAATCCGTCATCTCTTTCACATTTTCTGTCTCTCTCTCAAACAAATAATTCATATCAACCAACTTCTTCAATAGACCTTATATAGACAGATATATTTGTTGTCAATCAAAACATAATTTCATATACCCCATGTTCATTTTGATGGGTTTTGGAAGAACTTAAGCCGATAAAAGATCACAACCAATTTCTCAGGAGAAAATTATTTTGGAATCAACTTATTCAGAGCCATCTCAGTTGAGCCTGCTTGAGATTGGCCATTTGTCAAATTTATGCTATAGTGGAAATACTCTTCAGTTGAAGTCCTGAACCAAAGATTTCTACTACCACTAGCCAAATAGGCAACAAAACTAGGAAATAAAGACGAACTATGACGGTAACAATATTGAAAATTGTAGCATTAGGCTATCACAGACACACGGAATGATTTACACTCTTGCAACTGCACGATGTCTATCTATCTTCCAGATTTTCCAAGAAATCTACTAATACTTACTCGTTCCAAGAATAGCATTGCTGCAAAACAAGCGGCATTCACTTTTAGTATGGAAATAAGTAAGTTTCTGTGTCCTACCAGGATCCTGACATACCAAATACAAGACCCACCAAGATTAAGTTGTATAAAATGCATAGCGGTGACAACTGATGAACCAAAACAAACGAATAAGATCAATGAACTAAACCAAACAAAGAGATCATAAGGAGTAACGAACACGATAATAAAAATTAAGTTAATGTCTCACCTGAAAGCAAGTCACAGGAATCTCTACCCCGTCTCGAACTTTCCCATTGCCTACGTTCGGCGGCTCAAGAATCTTCATCTTCCCCTGCCCAGCGACCTCCATCCGGTTGGGAAGCGACTTGGTCTCTGGAGTTGAGTCCCGGTGGAGCCTTCTTTCCCCAAGATAGGAGGCGCCGGAAATAGCCAAGAGCCTCCTTCTCTCAGCAGGGTGTAGAGAGCTCTGCCATTGGACCGGTAAGCCGAGCACCGTAGGAGACAATGCCATCGCAAGCACGCAAATCTAAGAAACCACCTTCATGGAAGGCAACCGATCTGCGAGAGATGGGTACGCCATCACGGAGCTAAGAGATCAAGGTTATGGATTAGGGTTTCGCCGAGCTCCATCCAAGAAATGGGATGAAATAGATCGGAAGTAAATAGGTCAAAGACGAGCTGTGGACGGGCTCCTTTTTAAATTAAAAAGAAAAATGAGATAAAAATATCTGCTTTTAAGTTGTTTTTACGATTTTATCCTTATAAAGTCTAAAAAATTACATATTCCTATGCTTATAAAAAATTTTAGGAGGTGTTTGGTTTGTATGTTTTCTATTTTTATATTTAAAAAATATGAATTTTATAAAAAAAAAATAGAAAAATAATTTTTTAACATTCTCTATTTTTCAAAAAATCATATATCTTTTTTTAAAAATCAAAGATGGAAAGTATTAACCCAACATTATTTTCTAGAAAGATATGAAAGATCTCCCTCCAAGCCGTACATACGACTTTCATCGAATACGGCTTTCCATAGAATTCTATATGTATCTATGAGTTCGAGTATGAATTTCTGTTTACTCACTTTAAATTGAGTATTTGTTTCCCTCCTTTTCCTACTAGGATTGGAAATCCTGTATTTTACATATCCATACAGTCGAGTCCTTAAGTTTCTGAAATAGTGTAATGTAAAAAGAAGTGATTCAAATCATTGCTATTTGACTCGGATCTGTTCTAAAAAAGTCGAGGTATTTCAAATTGTTTGTTGACACTAACAAAGTAAGGGAAACCTCTGAAATGATTTCAATATTGGACCTTGGAAATATAATAGTTCCGAATTGAATCTCTTTAGAAAGAAGATCTTTGTCTCATGGTAGTCTGCTCCAGTCCCCTTATGAAACTTTCATTATTGGGTTTGTCATACACTTCATATGTTTCTAGCGATTCACACGGCATCATCAAAAGATACAAGTCTTGGATAAGAATCTACAACGCACTAGAATGCTCTTGTTGACGATCCTTTACTCAGACAACATCTAGGGTTCCTTAAACAATGTGATATCTCACACCGGGTATACTACAAAATGTTCTTGTAAATTATGGCCAATATCAGGTATATAAGCAGTGATTTCAAATCCAAAGGTTAATCGTATTATGACAACTTTACATAAGGCAGAATTTGGTTTTTTTTGGTGAAATGAAAATAAAAAACATGTAAATCAAACACTCCCTTAATTATTCATTTCGAAAAAAGAATATCGTGGTTTGAGAAATATCAAAGAAATATAAAATTAAAAAAAAACTCGATATGATATAAATAGTTTAAAATCTCTCTTACTAATAGAAAATAACGAAAAACGGTACGATAATTATCGATTAAAATTTATTAACAATTATACGCTCTGCTCTCAGTCTTTCACCAAAACATAATCACTCTCAAAATAATCGATTTGTAGAAACATGAAGAACTTTGCTTCCTTTGATCTATCTCTCCATGTCTATTATTATGCGAAGGAATGAATTTAAGAAAGAATAAAAATTATGGACTACTATATCTTTCTTAAAAAAATATATATGTTCGTTATTATGTAGGGTATAAAATAGTATTGTAAATTTAATTTGAAATAGATAATTTATACTTTGATGAGAACTTAAAAGGGTATAATCGTCAAAACATTTTAGTAATAAATTATCTCACCATTTTTATTTATCTCACCGTTTTTATTTATTTATTCCCGATTGATATATCGTACCAAGGAGGTTTTTAATATTTTTCCAAATCACGGGATTCATTCCCAAACGGCCTATTGGTTGAGGGTTATTATTCATAATGATGGTTATACATCTAGGGTACGTTTGGTTGGGGGTTATTCTAGATAACCTTGGTAATCTGTCAAGGTTATCTGTCATTACCTTGTTTGGTTTAGGTAATGACAGATTCCGAAGTCATAATCAATTACCGACACGTCAGCAAT
>JBBPFQ010688191.1:0-15043 GCA_037974815.1 Kaempferia elegans | reverse complement strand
CTGTAAGTAACCCAGTTTTTCATGAGAGGACTAAGATTATCGAGGTTGACTATCACTTTATTCGTCAGTGTGTAATGAGCTAGAAAATTGTCACTCCATTCACATTATCATCCAACCAAGTTGCCGATGTCTTCACTAAAGCATTAGGAGGAAAATGATTCTCAGAACTTTGTGACAAGTTGGATATGATTAACATATATGCTCCAGCTTGAGGGGGAGTGTTGAATACTTTTGAAGATTCCCTTAATGGTAGGGATTATGATTGATTTAGATTAGTTTGATTATAGGGATTGTGATTGATTGTAATTTATGATTGATAGACATATCATAATTATAGGATCCTCTTTCCCTCATTATATATATAAATACCTACACATAAGCGGATTATTGTAATAAGAAATATATGGTCTTTTTCTCTTTTACATTTTTTGTATCATGCATTCTTAGTTTTTTTGTCCATTATGATAGGAACCCATGTAGTTGGTAGGATTGCCTTTGATGAGGGATTTCGTTGGCACATTATATATTGTAGTTGTTAGCAATATCATTTATTTGTCTCTTCAATTTATATAGGAAAACATAATTTTTTTTTCAATCAGTATATTCCTCATACTTAATCCTAGCCTTAATTCTAGGCTACTTCATTTTTACTTAGTATGAATGCATGTGATGGACAATTATTGTAATCGATGTCGAGCTAAATGTTTAAAAGGGAAACTAGAACATTACTTTTGTTCTCTGGCTTGAATGTTAGTGGTTCAAATGCTCCTAAATTTTGCGTGACTGATCATCATAATTGCTTTTATAGTTCATCTGCATTTTCGTCACTATGTCTGTAGGAATGACTTGTCCTGCATCTTTGACTTCCTTTTGGATCAAACTCATAACGACTGAAAATAATGTTATTGCTCATCTATATTTTTGACAAGCTGATTAATATCATATTGTTTTAAAATTACAAGTATAGTTACCAAGGGTTGAAGTGCCGAGCTATGTCAATTGGCAAGGACATAATTTACATTACTATTCCCTTCACCAATTGATATGTGAAATGACATTGCCATGTGGCAAAAGCAAAGAGGGAAAGTAGAGAGTCAGAGGGAAGGGAGGAGAGGGGTGTAGTACCGGTGTGAGGTGTAGGGGGGCGGCAGGTTAGGGATAATAGGTGGGCAACAATAGTTGATGGTAGTAAGTAGTGGTAGCGGGTGAGTGAGTGACACCAGCAGGTGGGTGTGAAAATTTGGGGAGAGATGAGGAGTGCTTAGAGAGAGAAGGGTGAGGAATTAAATTCCTAATCTTTAAAAGTACCACTGAATTAAATATAGTATCTTAAAATAACTTCCACTTGATCCCAAAACTCAAGAATTAGTTCAATTTAGCTTAATTAGTCAACTAAAAGTTTTTAAAAAATAATTAAAATATAAAAATTTAAATATGATAAAATTTGGTGAAGATGTCTAAAATTGTTCATGGTCAAATTATGGTACTATTATAGTTCATCTTAATGTTAGATGTACAACAAGCTAATATAAGTTCTTTTTTCAGCTCAACCACTTTCAAATAGCTTATGTTTAAAAACAGTTCGCAACTTCTTGTAAATTATTTCTCTGTGAAAAATGATGATTAGCAATTTGCAGTCTCAATAGCTGATAATGTTCATCATCTATAACAAGTTTTGGATATTTATGAAACAGGACCTGAGACCAACTATTTCTTATCTTGCACCGGAGGAACTGAAGTTAGTAAATGATGCATTGAAGGTAACTACTTAGACTAAGCATGGACACAGTACATTACGATGATGCTTATTATGTTTTTAGTTTTATTACTCATTTTCTTTGTTTATCTGTTTATGGTTGCTGACATGCACCGATCTCATGTTTTTAAAAAATGCCATGTGCCTGCTTTATTAAAAAAATTAATTCAATATATTAAATTAAGTTGTTGAGATGCATTGTAGTAAGATTTGATATCTTGATCTACATAGCAGGCATTTGGAAGTAGCTAAAAAAAGCTATAAGATTCTGCTCATAATTAGTGTTTCCCTTCAAGCCAGGAAAAGCTGATACACTACTGCTTATTCTATTAGACCCCTATGGGAGTCATATAAAAGAGTTGCATTATTTTCTAATGTGGTTGGTTCTATCTTGATGTCATTTGTATTAGAATTGGCAGAAAGTGGATCTGATTTATCTGAGAAATAGAGCACCTTCATGCCATCCATGCACCCTGTCGTTTATTATCTGATGGGTCCCATTTCAAACCTCAATAAGGTTCAATAAGGTCCTATATTTCCTTTTTTTTAGAAAAAGAACATAAACAAAAATAAATAGAAATATCTATGCCCATACTTTTTAAGGGATATGTCACGTAACATCATGATGCAATTCTTCCTGAAGCATTTACAATTGTTAACGACAAATATATGGATCCGCGCATCGTGGAGTGAGACCAAGCAACAAGCCATCTCATTCCTCAAATTTGTGAAATTAGAAAACTTTTGCTGAGAATAACTTTATATCAGTTTGAACTTGTTGACTCCTTTTCTTGGGAAGTAATGCCCATGGTTTGAATCTCCCACCATGCTAGATGATGATTTTGGTTTAACATATATTATTTAGGTAAATCAGTGAAATCTTATATTTATTGACTGCACAATCTCTCTTTTGTCCATGATTTAAAATTTTATTTTGTTGGTCGATGTAGGCAAAGCATTTTGGCCTACTAACTAACAAACATGCAAAATAGATCATGACCAGGAAACTGATAATTGCAAGTTCTCTATGAGTGACACAAGACCAAATAGCGGCATACAAGATGAAACCCATCGAGGAAACCCACTCGTGTGAATCTTCTATTAGTGACTTAAGACTCTAGTAGTGCGGCATGTGAAAACAAAGATTATGCTCTAAGCCCTTCTTGTCAGCAAGACTGACTGAATTTCTCCCATCACAATACCCTTTCTCCTACTAATCTATGAGACTCTTATGGCATCGGCACATTTCATAGTTTTGTTGCGATGTTTTAAAACAAAGCAATAAGTACTCTCCTTCTTCCTCCTCTCCTTCCACGTGACTATGTTGTTAGTGCTGGATTTTGCCTCCTTTTCGTAAGTTGGATCTCCTCCTTTGTGCCTTAGACATGACATGCCAGTGCATTTAGCATGACACTGGGCACCAGCTCATTCTAACCTGGCATCAAAACCCTAGCTCAAAGGAAGGTTGCAAACCCTGTGCCGATTGAGCATATGAGTATTATGTTGTGTGGACACTTAGCATGCTTTGACACATTACGACATGTGTTTTAGATGAATTCAAGTAATGTTGATTGTATCATTTTGTCTTGATTTCTCTAAATTTTTAATTTAGTAGGTTATTTAATTCTCAATTCGACAAATGATACAATTCGACGCTTGGCTTCTTTATCTTCTTAATTCTATTGGTGTTATGGACTTTGAGCTGATAGTGAGGCTGGAGATAAAAATGATATTTCTATGTCAAGGATTGAGGTTTGTAATTTATCCAAACCTTATATTCATGATTCAATCTGTTATGATTCAAAAATTCACAAAAATGATTAATGATACAAATTTCAATTCGACAACCTTGCTTCAGATACAAATAATTACTAGCATATCATAAAAACTAAGGATTAAATCTCATTCCTACTTGAGATTTTGGTCTCTAACCTGAATGCCGTCGTGCCGATATTGCCTGCACATATGTTGAAGACACTAATAGAAGGAAGGAATTGTAGTGGAGGAGAAAAGGACGAAGATTATCTCACAGTCGTTATAGAAGCTGATGACGTTGTCGTGCGTTGCAGTGGCTATCGCCTATCGCCATTACAATCTTTGGTTGAGTGACTTTGTCATCTCAGATAGGGGAAGCCTCAAGCGCCTTAATCTCAGACAACATAAGTCTCAAGCAACTTCGTCTCAGGTTTCAAAAGTCTCTCAAGTGATTTCATCTCTGATAGTGGAAGTCTTGAGTGACTGTCTCAGACAACAAAAACCTTGAGTGGACAACGAGAGCCTCGAGTGGCTTCATCGTGTCAGAAAGCTCATGGAAGCTTCATCATTGCAGTCAAAAGCTTCATTGTCATAGTCCGAAGCTTCTTTATCATAGTTGGAAGCTTAAGCTTAAAGAGTTTGAGACATTGCACAACGAAAAGCAATGAAAGATGGTGTTGGGTCTCTAGTTGCGATTTCACCATCTCAAACAAGTTTTGTGTGTCCGTTGGCAGGTAAAACAAGATGCTTCTCCAATTTTGGCCAACACAGAATGGTATATATATCATTGAGAAAAACCAAAAAGCTAGAATAATAAAAACTGAACCAAAAGGTGTAAATTTTGTAATAAACAACTAAAAAGCTTTAAAAGATAACTCCATAAAATTTGGAATTTAACAACACAATGATGAACATTAAATAGTGAAAACTCTTTAATGCAATTATTAAAAGGAGTGGAAGCAAGTTGCAGTGGAAAAATTTACAATTTTTAAAATATACATAAATAGCAAAATATCTCTCACCTATGTATCTTTACATTTTGGATTGAATTAGAGTCTCTCTTAAGCTTTAACATCATATCAAAGCTTGATCCTCACCTCTACAATATTGTTGGGTCGAAGGGGCATGTTAAAAGAATGGAAATTAGACAAATAGCAAAACTTCATCCCTTTAGTTATACATCTTAATTTTATTAAAATATACATAAATTTAAATATAGAAATCTCCCACCACCTAAGTGCCTTTGACATTTTAAACAGTTTAGGTTGAATTGAGCTATCTTTTATACTCTAATAGATTAAACATTGATCAAAATTATTCTATGATTTTCATAAAAACAATGCTAAAAGCATTTTGCTAAGGGAGCAAAAAATATTGAAAATATGACACTAGTATGTGGCAAAAAGGTGGTAACGCTCATCCCAAGTGCCTTGTCACTCCAGCCCCACATTGTGACAGGTGGTAATCTAGGGTACCGTGCAGCCACCTAGCAGAGGGGGTACTTCACTCTAGGAGCATGTGCTCGCCGGGATTCGACCCCAGGTTTTATGTGGCAATACCTCTACCAGGTACCAACCTGTGGGGGTGAAAATACGACACTAGTAGTTCCTTATCTCCACGTTGAATAAAATCTTACAACATATTTCAAATATTTTTCTCCAAAAATTTAGAATTAGAAACTTGTAATCAATTTCACTTCTAAATATTTACTTGAACATTTTTGGAATTTATTATTTCAATGTTTTTAGATTAAGTTAAAATTATTTGAATTAATTAAAAATAAAATCTGAAGATTTTAGACTTTTTTTATTTAGACTTAATCGTAATTTCTATATTGTTAAAGAAGTTTTCTCATATGTATTTATCCCCATGCTTATTCCCAGATGATTTTCATACACATAATGGTTTTGTTAACTCATTACCTCCATATCACTACTTAGCCACCTGTAAGTTTATTTGTTTAATATTTTTTGTGTGAAAATATTCATTTAATCTATACGTTCTTGAGTTTGTAGCTTGACCCGTGCAAATTTTGGACATACAAAAAACTAGTGTAAAATACAGAGTTCACATTTGACATGCTTGTCTGGTAAGTGCAGCTTGCTTTTGAGGCTCATGATGGCCAGAAACGGCGAAGTGGAGAACCCTTCATTATTCATCCAGTTGAAGTTGCAAGGATACTTGGTGAACATGTGAGTAACAGACATGATAATAGATACCTATTTCAAGTTGTAAGGGATTTTATCAAAACAATGTGTGCTGTAATACTGTTTAAAATCATCAGTTATATATCAGTTTGATATTTCATCATTTATTAGGAGTTGGATTGGGAATCAATCGCTGCTGGTCTATTGCATGATACTGTTGAAGATACAAAAGTAGTTACATTTGACAGAATAGAGAAGGAATTTGGTGCTACCGTGCGGCACATTGTTGAGGGAGAGACTAAGGTAGAAGATCATTTTAAGAATGTTTGTTGGAACATCAAACTCTTGATTTAATTTCCAGTATTATTTCTGACCTAGGTGTCCAAGCTAGGAAAACTGACATGCAATGGTGCAGATAGTTCAGTTCAAGATGTAAAAGCTGATGATTTGAGACAAATGTTTCTTGCAATGACAGAAGAGGTATTCATGTTATACATTTATTCTGGTCTAGTTGTCTTTTACTATAATGTGAGTTGTATGATTAAATGCATCTGTAGGTTCGTGTCATTATTGTCAAACTTGCTGATCGTTTACACAATATGCGCACGCTATCCCACATGCCACCACATAAACAGGTTTTTGTATCTATCATATAATTTGTAACTTCTTCTGCATCATTTGGGTTCCTACTAATTAGTTAGCTTCATTTTGTTATCAGGCCAGTATTTCATTAGAGACACTTCAAGTGTTTGCGCCTCTAGCAAAACTTCTAGGGATGTACCAAATTAAGGTATGTGCAGCAGAAATGTTGTGCAAAGCTTGCTAACTCTTGTTTCTTGCTTTTAGTTGTCTTTATTTTCATCCATTTAACATTCAAGCTTGTTTCAATTGCTTTTAGTTAAATATATAGACTCCGTTTGTTAGCTAAAAAAAACTTATTTGTGAAAATATTTTTTAAGAAAAATCTTTTCAGATAAAATAAATTATTTTATGCTAATTGGACGTGACACTAAAATGTTGGAAAATATTTTCTTGTGGTTCGATGCACAAAAAGAAAACTATTTTATGCTAGTTGGATGTGACACTAAAATGGTGGAAAATATTTTCTTGTGGTTTGTTTTAAAAAAAGGATAATATTTCGCCCTCCTCTAGGTCAAACTAACTGGTTGTGGTTGGACTTGACAGGCCAAACAAGCTAGGCAGCTTGCTGGCCTGATCTAGTCTGGCTCGACTGATCCACCTAGTAAGATTTGCTCCCTCGATCTGACTGAACTTCCTAGCTCCCAAATCCTCCTGAACTTCTTGGCCTCCTAGACCAGCCAACTCGATTAGCCCAACCAACCCACATGACCAGCCCAATCAATCCCAACTGATGGATCAACCCTATTGGACTTCCTAGAATGACCTTACCAACTCAATCTGACCAACTTACCCATCAAATTACTCGGTCAGCTTGGTCCTCTTCAATTGGCTTGGCCTGACTAACTTGACTAACTAACTTGCTTGGCTCATCAGGTCCACTGGACAAATTGGACGAATTCAGCTGACTAGCTTGCCAGATTTGGTCAGCTAGATCACCCTGATTGAATTGATCCAATCGACTTAACCACTTAACTTGCTTGGCTTGTTTGGACCGCTTAACCAATCAATTGATTGCTTACTTGGATGAACCACTTAACCTGCTTGTCTTGTTTGGAATGCTTAACCCGATCGACTGATCACCTACTTAGACAAGGACAAAGGTAGATAGCGAAGAGTCATTGATTGAGTGAAAAACTTATGATAGGTGAGGGAAATGACTTTTGCTCTTTTTCAAAGTAAAAAATGCCTATATTTTTTCATTGATTAAAAGAAAAAATTTCATTTACCATGATTTTGCATTGCACTCAACTCTAGAAAATCCAAAAAGAAGTTTTATTGGAAAATATTTTTCAGTGAAATAAACGGAGCCTTAATTGTTTGCTTATATGGAAAGATATGTAACAATGGCAACTAGCTCCCTTTTTAGCCAAGGGGCATAAATAACTAAATAACTTTCATTGACTTACTTGGCAGGTGATGTCTTTTTGGTGAAAGGCTGAATACATACCTTTTGCCTAATAAAGTTGGCTGAGATATTTTTTTGATTGTTCTTATTTTCAGCAAAGTATAAATCTCTTAAAATGATTACTAACGTATCTTAAAAATATAATACTTATGGGAAAGTCTAGGTTTATTCAATGTGTGCTCCTACATAGAAAAAAGATTCCACTTGAACAGCAATTGCATGATCACTGTCCTGTTCTGTAGTATAATTTAAAGAAACCATATTAGTGTTTAGTTCTTTTAGACTTTTAGATAGTTTGTTATAGTCGTTCTTACTTTTGATTTTATGATTGAGGTCAAAATATTAGGTAATTATTCATTTTGTGTTTATTAAAATTTTTGACTATCAATTTTCATTTTGCAGTCAGAATTAGAATACCTGTCTTTCATGTATACAAATCCTAATGATTTTGTGGAGCTCAAGAAAAGAGTCGAAGATCTTTATAAAGATTATGTCAAAGAACTTGACGTGGTAACATTTTCTTGGAAGTCAAATGAAAAAAAGATCAAGTAGCAGTTAATGTTTGTTATTGCAAATAGCCATATTAGTCTCCTTGTATGCAGTGAGAAAATTATTTCCACTCTTAATATTTCAGGCTAAGAAGATTTTGAGACAAAAAATTGAGGAGGATCAATTTTTGGATCTTGTGACAGTTACAACAGAAGTGCGTTCTGTATGCAAGGAACTTTACAGGTTGACCAAAATCCTTAGTTCGTTGTACTTCTCATATTTAATCTTTCCATTCCTTTATGACTTGGTGTACATAGGACTTGTGAAGCAAATCTTATAGAATGTTTTGATAGTAACTTAGAAATTTGAAGAGTAATTTATAGTATGATTAGCAAGTTGAGTTCTTGTCTCATGAAAAAGTAGCTCCTGTTTATTAAAAAATTACCAGTACTCGTTGAGTAATCTTCTTGTTCATTGTATTGTGTGAAATTGGTTATGTCAGTACATTCCAAAATGCTTAAACCTAATACAGTAATCTTTTATTCAGGTTTCCCCTTTTTTATCTTTCCTTCACTTCTGCTCTAATATTAGACGATGCCACTTGTCTGTACTTGCCACAAATTCCATAGTAGACGATGCCACTTGTCCGTACGCGACACAAATTCCATATTAGACGATGCCACTTGTCCGTACTTGACACAAATTCAGCTTCATTCTTTCTTTGCTTCTCTTGTGGAGATATGCCCTTGATTTCCCTTTCGTATTTTCTATTTGTTGTCCCACTTTCTATAAACTGCCTTCTCCTTCACAGCCATATTATGCTGCGTGAGACTACCTCCATCGGATCAACTTTAGACATTGTATTTGATGTTAGCCAACTTGTTCATCCATAATCTCTTCTACAACCATATCATTTTGGGTTCTATGGAATTAATTTGCCAAATTTTGAAATGTCATTCCAAGCTAGGGTTTTGGTCCTCAGCCAGAAAAAATGTGTTGGCCAGCACAGGTGTTGGTGCCAACGGTGTGCTGAACACTAAAAGAGAAAGGGGAAGATAGGTTGGAGAGGAGGAAGAAGAATACCTCTTTGTTTTAGGTACAGTACAGAAAAGCCGAGAGAAGAGGCATTGTTATAGAAATCTCAACGTCAAAGAGGACAATGGTGAAGGAATGAAGCCCTCACTGCCTTGCGTAGAAGCCCTCACTACCTTGTGGAAGCTTCTGATCCCACTTGGAGCCTGCTTGATCTCACCTGCTTTGGGGATGCCTCCATAACTTAATGTTTTCCAAACTTCGATTCTTGCTTGCAAAAGACTCATGTTAGTGTCATAGTGTGTCGACAGAAGGCTTGTGGAATGGGTCCTGTGACCTTTGTATCCCACATGAACATCTCCAGTGTGTCATGGAAAACTCACGGAAGCATGAAAGACTCATGTAGGTGATTTGCATGCCCTAATATCCCACCTTGAGCTTGTGGAAGATTCTTACTTTTTATGGCGGTTTCATTTTTCTCAGGGAGTCATGTCTGCTGATTGGCAAGCAGGATAGATGCCACTTTTCTGCACTTCACACAAATTTCATATTAGATGATTCCACTTGTCTGTATTTGACACAAATCCAGCTTCATTATTTCTTTGCTTCTCTTGTGGAGATATGCCCTTGATTTCTCTTTTGTAATTTCTATTTGTTATCCCACTTCCTATGAACTTGCCTCCTCCTTCACAGCCATAATTTATGGAAAATTTGCATGAGACTAGCTGCATCGGATCAACTTTAGACATATTGTATTTGATGTCAGCCAAGTTGTTCATCCATAATCTCTTCTGCAACCATATCATTTTGGGTTCTATGGTATTAATTGCCAAAATTTGAAATCTCGTTTCAAGCCGGGGTTTTGGTCCTCAGCCAGAAAAAAAGTGTTGGCCAGCACAGTTGTTGGTGCTAACAGTGTGCTGAACACTAAAAAAGAGAAAGGGGAAGATAGGACAGAGAGGAATACCTCTTTGTTTTTGGTACGTTTCAAAAAAGCCGAGAGAAGAGGCATTGTCATAGAAATCTCAAAGTCAAAGGACAATGGCGAAGGAATGAAGCCCTCACTGCCTTGTGTGGAAGCCCTCACCACTTTGAGGAAGCTTCTGATCTCGCTTGGAGCCATGTTGCTTGATCTCACCTGTTTTCGGGATGCCTCCATAACTGAATGTTTTCCAAACCATAGATGCTTGCTTGCAAAAGACTCATGTTAGTGCCATAGTGTGTTGATAGAAGGCTTGTGGAATGACTCCTGTGACCTTGGTATCCCACAAGAACATCTCTGGTGCATCATGGAAGACCCATGGAAACATGAAAGACTCACGTAGGTGATTTGCATGCCCTAATATCCCACCTTGAGCTCGTGGAAGATTCCTACTTTTTATGGTGGTTCATTTTTCTCGGGGACTTGTGTCTGTTGATTGGCAAGACTGGCATGGTGCAATACTTTAATCCATGCCAGTGCCTCTCTTTGTGGCCTTCCTCATTTAAACTTTTTAAATATTTAAACAAGATTCAATGCAAGGATGGATAATTCTTTTGTTAGCAAAATCCATGATCTTGTACACTAGTCATTTCTCATATATCACTAATTTTGTGCTTTTATGCTTTCTTTGCCTCCAAAACACTAAATCATCCATGCTTTGTTGGATCACTAACCTAAATTCTAACTTGTGTTTTAGTTCTGCGGCTTTTGTTTTATCTTACATAAAAAATTTCTTCTGCTGAATATCTCATGCGTGGTTTCTCTTTTCATACCATTAACAGCATTACCAGATAGGGAATGAACATATTAAACAGTGAGCATATTATTGAATTAAATATGATATTAGAAGTATGCCTTTTCCAATTTTCTTGTGCCTTTATTAAATATGGTAATACTAAACATTATGGTTGAATAAAACTTTATCCTTGACTAGCATCTGAGATTTTCCTAATGCTAAACTTTGGTATTAGTACGTTCTCTGCTTTGTTGTTGAACACATTGATTTGCTACTGTATCTCAGAGACTCAAATCATTGATTGGAGAAGCATATTGTTCTTGGTTGATGTTTTCATTCTATTTTATCCATCTTCTAGATAAGTGTTAGGCCTGTAGTCTTTGTAGTTTCACAATGGGTTGGTTTGATGAATAAACACAATTATTCTAGACATTGATATGAGTAGCATTCTTTTCCTCAGTGTGTATGTTGAATAAGAGAGGCATATTCCTACTCACATTCATCTTAAGAATTGAAGGGCCTTTATAGTAACTCTGATGTATCATCCCTTCTGATTAATTCTTTGTTATTTTATGTTTCAATTTTTTTTATTTATCATTATTGTTTTTTTATAAGTGCTCTTGAAAACTTTTTTTAGTTGATGGGTAAGTTTTTGTATTGTCGAACAGTGTGTATAAAACTGTGCTGAAATCAAAGCTATCAATTCATGAAATCAACCAAATTGCTCAGGTTTGTCTTACAAGCTTAAGTAATTATAAAGACTATTTTGGTAGTTATTATGTGCCACATCTATTTTGATTCACCTTATCTTAACTACCCCTTCATTATGATCAGCTCCGAATTATTGTAAAACCAAAATCCTGCAATGGGGTTGGACCTTTGTGTAGTGCACAACAGGTGATGCATAACTTATCTTTATTGCATGTTGTTTCTCTGCAACCAATGCTCCGATTGAAGTTTTCTTTAATTTGTCTAGATATGCTACCATCTGCTTGGTCTTGTTCATGGAATCTGGACTCCCATTCCTAGAGCTGTGAGTTCCTTTATATGTATAGTTACTTCTCACATAGCTTGCATTTGATAAACTCTGTTCCATAATCACGTATTTGATAGACCCAGTTCTATACATGACAGATAAAAGACTATATTGCAACTCCTAAACCCAATGGATACCAAAGCCTCCATACCACAGTGATGCCTTTTCTTTATGAGAGCATGTTCCATCTGGAAGTTCAGGTGAACACAGGGGCACAAGCTTTTAGTGTCCGATTGAGATTTAATGCTGAAAATCTAAACAATAAACAACACATTTTCTCCCTGTACCTTGAATTAGTTATATTGTGATTTTTCTGTTTGATTTACTGAATGGCAGATAAGAACTGAAGACATGGATTTGATAGCGGAAAGAGGAATAGCTGCCCACTATAGTGGAAAAGCAGTTCCAAGTATGGTTGGACAAAATACACCTGCTGGGAGAAACTCAAAAGGAAAGACAACTTGCTTGAAAAATTCTGATTTTGCTCTCAGGGTATGTAGGTTATATTACATTTCTATATGAAATCACTCAAATGAACACAGTGTGATTGTTTTTGATAATTAAGGGGGCATTTGGGGTAAAGTTATCTTGCAATATCTGCTTGATAACCTTGTGACCGAAAATCTGGATTTCTATGTCTGTTGAACTTTTATGAGTTTTTTTGGTGACATAGTTTGTATTTTTTTCAAAGATATTTATTCTTGCATTCTCTCTTTTTTTTTTTTCCTTCTGAACAAGTTTATTTCCTGTTTCCCCTAATCAGCACGGGTTCACACTTTTCCACTTCCAAGTTACACTATGTTGGCTCTTTGTCATGTGCCATCACCATTTATAATTATTTTATAAAATATTAGTATGTATTTTTGTAATACAACAACAACCACAATAACCAATCCTTATTCCATTAGGTGGGGTCAGCTATATGGATCCTTCTACGCCATTAGATTCTATCCACTACTATTTCATCATTTATATTTAAATAAATTTTATTTTATTTTATTATTGCTAACCAAGTCTTTTGTTTTTTGTCTTTCTGTTCCTCATTTGATGTGCATATTTGTTATAAGCTTCACATCGTCTAACTAGAATATTTATTGGTTGCATAAGTACATATCCGCACCAACTTAAACATATCTCCGGGTATTTTCTTTTAATAGATGCAACCCTGACTTTTCTCTAATAGTTTTATTTCTTATATTTTCTATCCTTTATATCCCACATCTACCATAACATCTTCGTCTTTACAACTCTCATCTTCTGCTTATGTGCTTGAGTCATAACCCAACATTCAGCTCTATATAACATAGTAAGTTTAACCGTCATTTTATAAAACTTTCCTTTACCTCTTATAGATACTTTACGATCATAAAGAATATCCGACTCTCTTTTCCATTTCAAATATTTTACTTGTATTTAATATAAGACATTTCTCTCAATTCCTTCATCCTTTTGCAAAAATGATCCTAAATACATAAATCCCCTATCTTAACAATTATCACATTACATCTAATATTACTAAACTTAAATTTCATATATTTTGTCTTTACTTTAGTAAGCGTAAAACCTTTCACTTTTAACTTTTTTTTCGCCTAGATTCAAGTTTAACATTTACTACTTCGCGTGTCTCATCTACCAAAATAATATCATTTGCAAATAATATGTACCACAGTATCATACATTGGATGTATCCGGTGAGTTCATTTATGTAAAAGGATAGAGACTTGGATTTGATTCTTCATGTAATATTATTTGTATGTTAAGTTTCGGTTAATCTGCTTGAAGTTTTCACTCTTGTCATTACATCCTTATGCATATCTTTAATTAGTTCAATATATGTTATGTCAACACCTCTCTTTTATAGAATTTTTTAGATAATTTCTCTTGGAATTCTATCATAAGCTTTTTCTAGGTCGACGAATACCGTGTGTAACTCTTGCTTCTGTTTATGATATTTTTCAATTAGTTGCTAGTATAGCTCTTATTGTCGACCTCCAGACATAAATCCAAATTGATTTTTAGTTACTGTGGTATCATTTCTTAGTATTTTTTCTATTATTCTTTATGTATGACACATTAGTTTAATACCCTATAATTTGCACAATTTTATACATCTCCTTTATTCTTGTATAAGAGAACTAAAGTACTTACCCTCTACTAATCAGGCTTTTGTTTTTGTTTTTAATATCAGATTGAATAACTTTATAAGTTATTCAATACCTTGTTTCTCTAAGCATTTCTACCTCTATCGGAATATCAGTTGGTCCAACTACTTTTCCATTTTGGATCTTATTTAAATTTATTCTACTTTGAAATTTAAATTCTATGATAAATTTTTTTATTAATATACCTTTTTAAGTTGGTAACCTAAACCTTCATTCCATCACTCTTTTATTTCATCATCATTTAATAGTGTACCATATTATATTCATTTTTAATATATTTTATTTGGATAAAATTTCTTGTCTTTCTTCCTCTCGCTTTAACTATTCTATAAGTGTTGCTTTTCTCTTTTTTATCTAATTTTCTATATAAGCATTTAAAAGTTTCATTTTTGACTTCATTTACTGCTTTCTTGGTTGTTTAATACTTTTTAAAGTTTTCTCATTCTTATAAGTGTATAATAACTTATAGACTGTTCGTTTTTTTTCACTTTCTTCTATATTTTCTCATTCCACTATCAAGATTCTTTATTTGGCAGTAAACTTTGATTCACCGAGTGCACTTTTAGCTATTATTTTTAACTTTAATATTATTTTATCATTTGTCATATTTGAGTCGTGTATATCTTCTAATACTAGTACTTCTACTCTCTCCTTAAATATATTTTGTTTCCTGTCCTTTAACTTCGGCCACTTAATTCTAGGAGTCGTACGCATTTTTTTTCTTTTATTAATACTATGTTTGAAGCGTATATTTAATATTACTAATCTATATTAGGTAGTTAAGTTTATCCAAGGATGACCAATCCATTTTTACAAACTTTTGTATCTTTCTTCCTAACCATGAATTGCAAATTATCATTTTTATTTTTGAACGTGACTAATCGTTTTTTTTAAATGTATT
>JBBPFQ010688086.1:0-26938 GCA_037974815.1 Kaempferia elegans | reverse complement strand
ACTGTCGCGTCTTCCGCTCGACTTCTTGTGATCCTAAGCTCCTGCACACTTAGTCACAAGGTTAGACTCACACAGGATCTAACCCAACTAGGTTGATCACATCAAACCAACTTGGGGCACCAACAAATACTATTGTAGAAAACACTGTTCACAATAGTCGGTTGATATCGTTCACAGTGTTGCCAAGGGACCCTCATGTCTTTGAAACTTTCTCGTATGATTAGTATAGGTCAACCCCGACTTACAAGGGCCTTATCCTTAGTATTCGATTGACTTTAACCTACTAAGACTTTATCTGCTAGTCCACCTTGACTTGTTAGGACTTCTTATCTCATGCCTAACATCCGATCAATCTTGATCTTCCATGACTTCGCTACTGGCAAATATTCGGTCCTCTTTGACTTGTTTGGACTTCACTCATTACCAAGTATCTTGGTTCACTTGGACTTCACGTCTCATTTCAAGTGTCCGATCTTCCATTTCCATTACCCACTTCGACTTCTCCTCTTATGTCGACTCGTTGTTGGTCTTTCAACCGCCAAATGCCCGATCCTTTATGACCCACTTAGACTTCGCCTCTCATACCAACTCGCTGTTGGACTTCCAATTGCCAAGTGTGCAGTCCACCAACTTAGACTTCGCCTTTCATGTTAACTCTCCATTAGGCTTCCAACTATCAAGTATCCAGTCAATCGTGACCCAAGGTTAATTGCACCTACAATCTCCCTCTCTAACAAACTCTCCTTGACGTCTCGCTCTCTCAAAACTCAACTCGAGCTTGGTCGACATCATCAACCTTGACTAGAGGTCGATTGCACTTACAAAGGAGGCAAAGAAAGATGAGTACAAGGTAAAGGAGGCGAATAAGGTGGAGAAAGATGAGAAAGAGGCGTACCACATTCTTTGAAATAGTCTTTCTCGCTACAAAATCCTAGTCTCCTTTATCACTTGCGGTGGAAGGAGACTCATAGTTCTTGTAGTTGTGTTGGCTCCTCGTGCCTTAGTGAAATGAAAAATTTTACCCATGCTGATCGACATGGAACAAAATTTAATTTCTTAGGTACTGTCAATGTACAATTTGTTATATGAATTAAAAATGTAGACCAAGACTTGACCATAACAAAAGAAGCATAATATTTACACATAGAAACAAAATTTAAGTTACGGAGCGTGCAACCGACAATCTTTGTGAGCCCACAATTATATCTTATACCTCAATCAATGTGTTGACAAAGTTAGAGCATAGATAGAGAAAAGATGCAGTGAAATGAGAATAAAGAGAGATTTCAATTTTTAGGAACTAACTCTATAATGGAAAGATAGATATTGTAGTTTGACCTTTTCCTAGATATAGTAACATGAGAACAATATATTTTCTCTAATTAGGTCTTCACTGGAAATTTGAGGCATACTTAGACTGCTGGCTAACTTTGCAACATAGGTCTTCATTGACTTTTAGGCCGTGCATATTCAACATAGAATAGAGTCAAACTCCAGAGGACGACAAGTTACTAAAGGGGATGAAGAAAGAGAAGTGCATTTTGAGATTTGTATAATAGAGAGAAGATTCAAGAAGAGGATCAGCAATGTAAGAAACTTTTATTGAAGAGGAAGATAAAGAGTTGTATGAAAACAAGGAAGAAGGTTGATGAGTGTTGTTGAAACTAAAAAATAAAGAGAGGCCACCTGGTACTGATAAATCAGAATGATGAGTTCTGGATAAAGCAGATGGGTTATGTTCTTGGATGCACAGTTCTAATTACTCGTGAATGCATCATTGAACGAGGAGCAAACATTCCTTGTTCGTAGGTCTAGCAACAAGAAGAGGCAAATAAGGGCTGGCAACAATGTTGTTGTCGTCTGGCCATGGCTTTTTCTTTGATTTGGTATCTAGAGCAACATATGAAGCAAGCAGGCAAGAGCTCCTGTGCAGATTTGTCATTAGAGTCCCACCTTGTTTGTTGTTGACAGGTGGACGTTTGGTCAGGTTGGGTTGTTGAAAGAGACACAGTGGCCAAACAAAGACTAAATCTAAGCTGTGGATCTTGTATCTGCTTGCAAGGAAATAAGAGGGCCATAAGAAGAATGGTCACAACTACCGGTCTTGTAGATCTGACCAACTTCAGTTCTTTATGTGGAGAAAAATGCACATTTGTAGAGAGGAACTTGCTAACATTTAGGTCACTGAGGGCACAACATAGGGTTAGGCGGAGCTGAGCGATATCCAAATTTAGGTGTGCATAACACAATGATCACTAGGAGTTCTTCATGTGGCTACGAGTTAGTGGATGGCATAAGGGAAGGTGACCACATAGTGGATGCATGGGTGGTGGCAGATATAGGCAATGGAAGTGAGGCAGATTTATGAAAAAGTTTTTCCTGAAAAGTCTAAGGCAGATCACTGTGCAAAGTAACCATCATGTCTAGATACGTGCTATTGGGTGGAGAAGATCTAAGTGGAAAAAAATTTGGAGGAAATTATGTGGATGTATCTGTATGAGATCACCTAGATGGTATATATGTGGAGGTGGAGGCACAAGCGTGTGTTGCACTTGGTGGCTGGTGCTACAATGCGGTAGTTATTGGAAGCTGCTCAGTGTTCCACTAGGAGCAAACAAGATGTGGATTAAAGAGAATACATAGGATGTGTATAGTGTTCTGGTACCATGTAGATTTTTCTAACAAAAATATAATATTGATTAGTAATGAAATAATTTTACATAGGCATATAAACTCATATTAAACCTCTAAACTAAGAACTTATGTGGGACTAACCCACTAAAAAACCAATATAGGTATTAATCTAATACCTCTAACATTAGCTCCGTGAACCAACATAAAACTATGTCAATAACTTCATCAACATAGGGTTCAAAGGCAGGATAAGATCCATACAGTTCCTGCCTTTGTTGTTAGGTCAAGTGATTAGATTAATTACTCTTGATATTTGAGGGGGTTCCATTCCAAGGATTAAAATGTTGTCTTGTGCCAAATAAGAGAAATTTATTCATAATGAGCTGAGATATCATAGTGAAAGTTTCTCTATCCCAAGGAAGTCCATTCCCGTTTCTCTTTTGTTTGTTTCTCTCTCTACTGAAAGGTTTCTCTTCCTCAATTTCAGTTTCCTGTACTTTTTCTCTATCTCCTCTTCAAGATTTGTATCTGATACCAGATTCCTGGCTTCCATTAAGCCTCCCTTACCAGCAAATATTCTTTTCTGAATAGCCACCACTCCTTGCTCCCAGGATGTGACTTCTCCATGGCCTCTTCTATAAATGACTCATGTCTTCTGGTGACAGCATATATATGTGAAAATTTAACGACATATATCTTCTTCATCAATCATCCGAGAGTATGTGATATTTTCTGTGCCAAACATATTTTTAAGGAGATTGATGTTTCTTGACTGTATGCCTTCTCTTCATATTACACTATGCAACAAGCAAAATTTTCTGTTCAGAACTACTCTTAAAGAGAATTAATTGAACTGGCTCAGTATCATCCATTTCCTTCTTATCAGTCATATGACTCAGAGTCATGCTTTTGTTGCGGCCAAGTTCCTGGTCTTCATCTTTCTCTGCAGAATGGTTATTCTCTTTCAATGGCTGAGTGCTATTCAAGTCCTTATTGGTATGTACTTTGTGCGATTGTTTCCTGGCTACTTTTCCTCCAATCAATGATCAATGCTCACATGTGCTTCTCATTGTAGCCTAGACGTAGGACATGGAATAGGTTATGGTGGATAAGGGTGTGGTCGGACTTCATTTTTTCTCTTGCATTACTATAGTCTATCAATCCTCTTGACTATTGATGCTGAAAAAAGTATTGATATCCTTCTTCAGCACCACATGCATCATCCACTGCCACTTCAGAAATTTATAGATCCACCACTAATTATTCTCAAGTAAAATTGTCTCAAACTGAGTATGGGTGTCTATTACAGGCTTCTCACCCAGTTGAATCAAATACTTCAATCCACATCGTTTCCTCTTTTAGCATTATCGTGACATATAGCTACTAGTCCTATATTGATTATTATTTTTGAAACTTCCTGACCACACTAGACTTAAAGTATAAAGGAAAACTATAAAAAGTTTATAATAAAGTATATCTCATAAATATTACTATGAAAAAGGGTAAATGTGTAACAAATTGACAGACAGTAAAAAATGCACTACAAATTGCTGACTTTAGCCATTGATCAACACTAAGAGCATGCCTAATGACTTGCCTTGCTCCTCTTCAGTTAGTCATTGGATGATCTGGAGGGAAGTACATAGCTGTCAGCATGAAAATGTTTGTTTGGAGAGCCTCAGATATGAAAACAAAAGAATTTTTATTAAATATAGAAGATGCATGCAATGTGGCAGCTCAATAATTCTACAATTCTATCTATGGTGGTATGATACTGCTCATCACAAGGGTTTTCTAGATATATAATCTCGTGTTCAACACCATACATGATTGTTTATGAAATTGCTCCATTATGAAATCCAATTTCTGATCTTTTGTTAAACTGGAAAGGCATAACAGTCACAGACAATATATTTGAGATCTACTGCTAGAGATCGATAAGATATTGTTTTCGTAGATCCAAATATGTCACTCATTGAGACTCTTATAATCTCTTAGCTCCAAGCTGATCTTATGGAACCAAACTAGGTGCACAAATGCATGTCACTATGGATTAACTTATATCTCTCTTACAAATAATTACGGCAATGCATATTATGTATATATTACAATCTTGTCAATACATGTTATATGTTGACAAAATAAGAACATATGATAAGTCTAAACATTTATCCATAAAATCCATAAAATATTTTATTACATGTTAATATAAGCATGACGTGTCTATGTAATCATGGCAAGAAATACATAAAGGATCGAAAGATATGAACTAACAAATCACTATGCCAATGCATATTATGTATATCTTACAATCATGTCAATACATGTTATATATTGACAAAATAAGAACATATGATAAGTTATATATTGACAAAATAAGAACATATAATAAGTCTAAACATTTATCCATAAAATACATAAAATATTTTTATTACCTGTTAATATAAGCATGACATGTCTGTGTAATCATGGCAAAAATGCATAAAGGATTGACAGATATATGAACTAACATAAGCAAGAGGGGGAATAAGGCAAATGAGATTCCCTGCCAGATTAGGGTTTCAAGGAAGCCATGACTACATGCCTATCTCAAGGTCAAGATCTAACCTTTGACATTAGTACCAGTTCCATATTAATTCAACACCTAAAATATAACACACATGAGACCCATCTTGCCACATCTCTCTTTTCATGACTTAAGATGAACAATTTTCCCTGTAATTCCTTTATCCCCATATTGGTTGCAACGTGTGCATCATGATGATACACCCACATACATCATATAGTCCATATTAGAAATATGTTGAATCGAACTGAACTACTCAAAGGCAACGTAAGGCACAACAACACCTTCTCAATAGGTCCTCGCTTATCAAAGCGTTTGACTGAAATCCCTTATGATGGATATGACCCAAAAATGGATCTTATCAGTATTGAAGAATCTCTAAAGAAAGAACTACTGTTCATGGTCATTGTTCATTGCTAACAATTGATATTAGCGCTGCGATTACCATAATGGTTTTTCATTGGAAATATAGAGTCAAGACAAGGTTCAAAATTTCGAGCCGTGTCAAAGTTTTGGTCTTTGACCGGAACGATACTATTTTTGGTATCGTGTCGATGTTTCGATGCTAATGAAATTCGATGCCAGTGCTACTCAACATAGATAATCTCTTCTTCCTTTACTTTATGTCCTTGCTCTTTCAACCTCCAATTTATCACCGACACTATTCATTGGAGCATTAGTACGGTACTTAAACCGTATCTTTATGGTCAAAGACCAAAACTACCGCACGATTCGAAATATTGAACCTTGGTGCCGAATGATATATGGAGTTTTGGTGATTTATCGGAACAATGTATTTCTACTGTTTCGCTCAATACAATATGAAATTTCAAATCATGGTGGCATAGCAATAAGAATGTCCAAGTTGTTCTAGGGGAGAACATGGACCTTTGGTTGTCATCAAGCATGCGATGGGACCGCAAAGTACATGTTGCAGATGTGGCTCAGGAGAGAAGAGAACTTCAACAACACAAGGAGACCTTGTTTTGTTGCTCGCTTGTGAGGAGAGGCTAATTACACATTCTGGAACCAATATAAGAGAGGTGGCTGGTCCACACCAAAAGAGCAGAGGGGTGCTTCGGTTGTATATGAGAGGCAGGAGAGGGTTGATGTAAAAGGAGTACATTGACATCACTCATTACAAAAGGAGGAATGCAAGGGGGTTGGTGCATGAGGGAGAAGAGGTAGAGGGGTCGGATTGTGTGCATGAGAGGTGAGAGGTTGAACCCTAAATAAAGACTGGGATATGAATGTCAAATCTGGTCAGTTTCAACCTGGATCAGCTATTTGTTCCAATCTGATCAGTTCAACTTCAAATTGAACCTGATCCAAACCTCAACCATACTTACCAAATGAACATTTAGTCACACTCAATTATCCACTTATTTCATCCAAACTTGGGTCCTGTTGAGCACAAAAAAGGAAAGTAAATTATATCAAGGTGAATTTGTAAAAATTTATGGTTTCAAAAACAAAATTAGGTATAATAATGTTTCTTATCTAATGTGCTGGCCCGAGTAGTTATGTTTCATTTTGCATTTGAGATGATGTGGATACTCTAATAGAAGAGTTTGACATTAAAATTTGGAACATAATGCAATGAAGCAACATTTTACATTGCTAGTATATACAATTCTTTCAGAGAAGATTTTAGTTCCTTGCACCTCTATCGAAGAGAATCTTGCAGACAATTTCACTAAGCCTATGAGAGATTTTAGGTTTGTTAAGTAACAAGATGGGCATACGCCCCGGGCTGTAATTTTTCACACACCAGGGGTACCCCACTAGGTGACAATATAATAAAAAGGACCCCAAGAACCATATAAACAGGATAACTAAAAATGTCCTCAATTTTTTTTTTATTTATATCATTTTTTTTATATATCATGAAACTATACGGATAAAACAACAAACTAAACAAAACGGAAATACAACAAAATAAAAATCAAACCAAACTAGAAATCAATCGGTCCAGATCTCTAAGCAACTCTATATACAACCTGAAACCAACTATAATGTTAAAAGGGCATCTGTCCTTAGGTCAAAGAAAAGTAGACAAGAAGCACAAATTGGTAAGTGGGTAATAAGAAACGATGTGCATGAACTTATCCTTGAAGTAAAGTAGATCTTAATCTCTTACTACAATTTTAAGACCTTCTTTAAGTTCTCAAGTTATACATAAATGTATATTTATAATCATTTGATATTTTTATGTTGGAATTTTTACGTACAAATTATCATCAAGGTAAATTTTCAATTCTTGTTATTTAATATAATATTAATACGGATAAATATCACAAATATATGTGGGTATTATCATATATAGATATCATCAATGGTCTAAATCAACCAAGAAATGAATCACTAGAGTCAGCATTCTCATAATGTAATAATGCTATCTAGGGTATGGCCTAAATGCCACCTTACGGGTGGAATATGATACTAGAGCGCCATTGCGCAAATAAATACCAACCGCAGGCGACTCACGTTACCACAACTCATTTAAGGATAGACTCAAAGTTTTCACTTTTAGTATTACATTTTCTCCATTTATCACATTTGTTCAATTTTAATTCACATCTTATCATTCAGTCTAAACGACCAACCAAAATCAACCTTTTCATATGAAACATATTAATTCATGTAAGTTTCATAAATAAGGACGGTAAGTATCAACGGTATGAGGTATCAACAATATGGAGGGTCAAACAAATCTAAAGACATGTGTCAACTAAAGACGTAATTAGAATATCCATTTTAATTTTTAAAACAATCATTCCAGTCTTAATCCCCATATGAAACCCACTAGTGAACATGAAATAACATCATTTATTTATCCTCTAATGATTTAATTATTTTAACCCATTTCGTTATTTGTAAATATGATTTTAATCCCATTTATGGACACAATTCTACAACCATATATAATCCATTTATCTAGTTATTCATGCACAAGGAAATGTATTACAAGTCAAAGGATAGAATTTACTCCATTTATATACATCAAAAGCTTTGAGTGTTACTCATCACCGTGCTCCACTTGAACTCATATCTACAAGTATCATATGAAAATACTTCATATACTCAAAATGATTCCCAATAAGAATAATACATAAATTTTGAATATTATCTAAGGTTCAAAGTCGATGGATCATTTTTTTGATCTCGCTACCTCGTAACTCTTTCCATTCATTCCTAAACAAGACCTCCACTACTACCTAATCACTACTTTAGTTAAACAACCTAAAGAATTATTTACAAAGCTTTACCTTCAATTGGCAGTCGTAAGGACGACTCTTTTGAAGGGAAAACTTGTGATCTTCCTTGATTAGGCTAAAAGAAGGCTTGTAACTCTTGCCCTTGGTCCTGGAAGCAAGCATCAATGATTAGCTGCGAAGAACTGCAGTAAAACATTATTGTAAGAAAACAAAAGGAGGCAACTTTCTGCTGCTTACCTGAAAATAGGAGGGAGAGCTGCTTGCTTGTTGGGAAGAGGAGAAGAACCTGAAATTGATGAAATCTGCTGGTGATTGTTGGAAAACAGCAGCAATTTGGCTGCTGTGAGTGGCTGGAAAAGAGAGCGGCAAGGTGCTGCTCTTGTTGCTGGGAGAGGGCAGCAACTAGGGCTGCTTTTCCCCTCTTGGCTGGCGGCTTCGGCTAGCGCCGTCAAACTCCAGCAAGGTGCTGTTTTTTTTTGTTTTTGATGAAAGGTAAATGCATATAAAATAGAAAGGTGTACAATGTTATCTCTAGATAGCTACTCATGCCTGATGAAGTGTCAAGTCTGAGTAGTTGCCTAGGGATTGGTATACATATACTTGGATTTTCTTGAACACTACCTTTATATCAAAATGCACACCCTCAAACATGCTCATGTTCCTTACCCGCCATACAAGATGAGTCATGGATGACATGACAAGATGACGAACCTTCATCAAGCTACTAGTCCCCCGATAGAAGAGCCTTAAAATCCACAACATCCTTGTGTACATGCTCATCTCATATCGCATGCCCAACCACCATCGGATCTTTGCCCATAACTGGCTAATCGGAACATCTGAAGAATGCATGTGCCTGTGTCCGACAAACCACAGAAAGTACATCTCCTATCCTCCATATAGTTCAACTTGTCACATGTAGGCAGTCTCCCATGTGCCAACTGCCATAGGGTAAAGGCATGACTCGGCTGTAAGTACGGTTGCCACACCGTATGTGCCCATCGCTTCTGCTCACTAGCGCCCCTGAAGGAATCATAAGCATGTCTTGAGCCCATGCTTGACGCACTGAACCATGTAGTTAGCCTTTGTTTTGCAGTATCATCTTGATAAGTGGTTAGTCTACAAGCCTAGCTTGCCACTCCCATAGCCACACTTGCCAGAGGTAAGTGTGGTGGACCCATTGTATCCATAAGGTGTCTTGCTTTTTATGAATGTGCCACAACACCTTCGATAGTAGTGCAAGGTTCCAGGCTTTTAGATCTCTGGAACCAAGTCCTCCTTAGGCCTGCACATCACAACCCATCCAATTGGGGTGGGTGGGTGGGTGGGGGGGGGGATGCTTTGTCGTCCACATGAAGGTTCTGTAGCTGCTATAAATCTGGTCCACAATCCCATATAGCAGCAGTACGATAGACATCTAGAAGCACTCCACTCTCGACAACATTGATGTGATAAACTGTGATTTTCCTGCATAGGAGATAGTATTCTTTGGCCATGAGTTGATCCTCCTGATCAGGGAGTCATGAGAGGTATAATCTGCTATCCTAAGCTTTGCTGAAGCTAATGGTATTCTAGGTATTTGAAAGGCATGATCCCCTCCTGAAAGCCCGCAATGACTAGCAAACTGGTTTTGATCTGCATATTCACTCCAGCCATCTAGATACTGGACTTGTCTACGCCAGCCCTCAGGCCTGCCATCTCATCAAATTGTGTAAGGCATACAACCAAGATGGTAACTGAAGTGATGTCCCCTCTGGATAAAAGGAGGTCGTCAGAAGCTAAATGTGCAATCCTTAGAGCAGCACATTTCGGGTGGAAATGGAAATATGGACGTTGAGTGTGTTGATGTGTAACCGTGCCATATACTCCATGTAGATGCCAAAGAGATAGGGAGACGACGGGTCACCTTGCCAAAGTCCTCAGCCACCTCTGAAAGGTCCATAGACGCCGCCATTGATGCTCAAGGAAAAAGTGGTAGTAATGACACATTACATAATCCTTGCTATGAAGATTCTAGGGAACCGAAGACCAATGAGCACATCTTGAAGAATACCCCAGTGCACATAATCAAATGCCTTCGTCAACTTTTAGGATCCATTGCGGAGATAACCTCTTCCTGTTATAATTCCTCATCAATTCCTGGGCTAGATGTATATTGTCTGGGATAGGCTGTGTGGGACGGGTGGAGTAAATGATCAGCAGTATCTGCAAGTCTTTCAGCTAAAAGCTTGGCTATGACTTTGTAGAAGACAGTGCTGTAAGAATTGACCTATAATCAGTGACCTTACTAGCATGGGTTGATTTTGGTACCAGAGAAATAATGGTGTGGTTCCACTATTTAAGCAACTTTCCATTGTTGAAGAATTCCAATATGGCAGCCACATTCATCCATTACAATGCCCCAAGCTTGTTTGAAAAATTTGGAACCATAACCATCTGGGCCTGGGACTTTTTGATCACCAATATTGAAGAGTGCTTTCTTTATGTGTTCAGTTGGGATCCTGGAGAGGTGGACCTGCTGTTCATCCGTGAGCCTCCTTCCCATGGTGTAGGCAGTTCAGTTGGAAGGGAGTCCTGGAGACTACTGTGGCTAGCTGACTTTGAAAGTGGCCCACAAATTCTTGTGTCACCTCTCCAAATGTCTTGGTGACTTCACCATTTTGCTTCTTCACAGTCACTATTTCTCTACACTTGTTGTTCCTTTTCACTAGGGAGTGGAAGAATGTGGTGTTCTTGTCGACCAATTTGAAATATTTATGCTTGGCTCGTTGGAGATAAAAGAGATATTCAATCTCCACAAGCTCTGTTGCTGTTTTTGGCAGGTCATGGAAGCCCTCGGGCATGTATCCATTCACAAAACCAATGCACACATAGGTCTCATAGCTTACGGCGCCGCTGCTCTCTGATGGAGAAGAAGAAGGAGGAGAAGTGGAAAAGGGGGTTGCTACTGTTGTGGTGACTGTGGTGCAGAGATGAAGGGAATCAATAGAAAGAAGAGAGTCGGCAGATGCATGGAGGGCTTTCGCACGTGCGTGGCAAGGAAAAGAACAAGAGGTGAGCAACGGTTCGCACACGTGTGAGAAAAACACAGGAGGAGAGAAAAAGAAAAAAAAATCACTACATAACACTACTGATATCTATGGTCTAATGGGTTAATAGATGACGTTATTAGTTACTCTTTGTAGGGTATTATGTTAACTATGTTGCTTGGGTATGACTTTGCAAACTTACTCCTTTAAAATTTATACTTAGTGAGAATTCTATTTGAAAAAATAGTGGATGGGTGGGTTGACGAAAGAGAAGGGGGAGGGGACTTTAAGGACCACAAAATACAGAATATATTTAATCGTTCTTGGCTTGAGGAAAATTCTTCAAGATGCCTGTAAATTGCATTCTGCTGCCTCTTACAGTCCACTTACTGAATCATTCTTCTGGTTTTAATTTGATGAAATTTATCTCATCAAGTTCATAAGCTGATTTGCTCTCTGAGTTAGAGACTTCTTTGCTGGTTTCTTCAGGGAAAAATCGACAGTAACTTGTATAAATGCATTGAAACTAACTCTTTTCCTTCATACTTGTTGGGCATGACTGTATTTTAAGGATAACACCTCAACATTGTCTTTTAAGTAAAGTTGAATGAAATTTAGCTATACCTGTTTGCTTTCTGCTAATTTCAAGATTACATTTTCTTACTTATTTTCTCATTTATTTTAGCCTTGCTCTATGGGATTTGCAACTGGTGGGCAAACTTTCTTTTTATGGGGAGGCTGCATGATGGTAAAAAAGATAACATTATATCATTCATATATTCATCATGGAATGGTTATAAACTTCAATATGCAAGTATTATTTATGGCTTGCAATTCTTAGATGCATGCTGAAGATTTTAGGAAAGACCTATACGGAGTTGTTAGCGGTCTTCGAGACGGTGGATACTCAGATGACATGACACTAGCAGCCATTGCTGGTAATTAGTTCACATATTTTTTTGTTTAAATTTTTATTTTGTGGTCCCCTTGTCCTGCCGACTAAATTACTACATGAATTTCATTTGTTATTTATTTATTTACTGTACTTAAAGTAACTAGTGCCTACTTATTATAATATTTTCACAAGAGGTGAATGCTAATTTATAGTGTCTGGTTGAGTGTTTTGATTATTGTTAACACTTTAAGAAGTTTGTTTTAGAAAATTATGCCTAAGATTTGTCATTATAAGACATACTTGTGCCTTTTAGGTTATTGTATGACAGATTAATTTTTCGTCAAGATAATTATTTGAGTGTGGAATTACAAAATGATTCTATATGTTATGTTGGTAACCTTTGTTTCAAGTAGATTGCTTTTCTCAAGCTAACCATGATTTAGTTATAATTTGTGATACTAATTGTTACTTAGAGTCGTCTTCCCACCTCCTGAACTCGTGTCAATATGGGTATGAAAAATGGGTCCAACAACCTAAAATTGCGTACTAAATAAGAAACGAAAAGTGGGAGGAAGAAGAGGCAAATGAGGTAGCTTACCTCCTTGTAGGCAGCTTATGTTGTGCGGAGAGGAAGGACCTTGGTTGAAAAGTTGCCTAGGCACAACACATACTTAGTGTCATGTAGAAAGATTTGCATCTTAGGTGGCCCCACTCAAGGAGTGTGGCATTGTGCGGGGAGGGAGACGAATGGAGCTCACATCATAAGACATGGAGTGATGGATTTGGGTAAACTTCATTTTGTAATTTATGTATCTTATAACTTTTATATATTTTTAATTGGGGTATATAGAATATAGATACAACATATTGTAATATAACTTAATTGTTTTTTTAAATTTCTTTCAAATATATTAATTTATTAGCTTAACTTATGTTTATTTAGTTAATCTATTACGTTGTATTAATAGATTCATTGTTCCATAGGTTAACCAATAAATTATTAAATAAATTTGGTTTGTAGATTTATTTAGCCATATTATTGTTGTGCCTTATATACTATTGCCCTAAATTTTGACATTTATTGAACTCCCATTTTGAAAAATCACATGTCTGATACTTGGATCTATATCTCTATCTATATCGAATAATCACACTCAACTCTGAGTAACATACATCTTCACTATATATTCATTACTCTAGAAAAATTGTCAGGATAATTATCTTTTCTGTGTCAATTAGTGCAGAAAATTTTGTTCTTTCAAGAGCACAAAGTAGTCTCACATGAACTTTCTTCTCTAAAGGTAGTTTATGGGTATAAGATATTGAAGATCAAACAACCATCATACAAGTCGTTGCAGATATTGGAGAGTAGAGTCAATATTAGCAAGATTCCAACTGTTTATAAAAGTGAATTTAGCATTATCATCGGGCGTTAAAACAAAAAAATATGGCCACGATATTTAAAAACTCGGGGGGTGCTTGGTAGGCGGGTTTAGGAGGCTGGAATGGAATGAAATATGCTTCATTCTCATTCTTGATGCTTGGTAGACGGGAATCAGAATCAATATATGGGTTTCATACCCCTAATTTCATAACCCACACTCCCCTAGGTTATCGCTAAACTCATTCTCCCCTCAATCAAACCCATTACTATTCCCATTGTCAAATATACCAAGCGCCCCCTCAATTGCAATTTCATGTCAAATGTCTTGGGCCAATGGGGCTAATGCTATGAATTAATCAATGTCAGTGCGGTTATCTATTTCTAGTCTATAGATGCAACTATAGCTGGCAGAATTTAGAAAAAATATTGCTGATTTTGGATCTTCTTTTCACTAATTGGAGCATTATATTGTATTTGTGTAAGATAATAATGCACCGTGACCTGGATTCGCAAATTGCATCCATACTTCATCGGCCTAATCGCTAAATAGTATGCAGAGTTACCTATTGCACCAAGTTGACCTAACCAGAGTTCGAATCCCAGTAGGGATGAATATTCTGGAGGTTGACCTCTAAGTGTGCATAAGCTGTACTCTGGATTTACTTGGTAAGCCAACCGGGGGAAGACTGGTCTACCTCCAGGATTAGTCGGGCGAAGCTTGGACGTCTGGATTATCAAAAAAAAAAAATCGACCTTTCATTTTTATTTTGTTATATTGCAGTAAGTGATTGAGACAATATTGAGCAATGATTAAAAATGACCGAAATCAATTTGATTTCATGCCAATAAGATAACTTCTAATGCTACTTGTGTAGTAATACATCTAGGTGTAGTAATACATCTAGTAAAAAATACATTAAAAAGAAATTTTTTATATGATTTTGGTTTGTCTTGAAAAAAAGATAGGTGCTCCTTGATTATTGTGATGAATTTTAGAGAAGAATGAAATATCTACAATTATATTAATATCACAAATGACATGTATGGCTATTAGTATGCAAACTATTGAGGGTTTAATTTAATGCCATTTTTTGTCGAATTAGTACTAGATTAACTTACCAAATATATCCAAGACAAATCTCTTTGAGGTTATTATAAATCTACAAACGACATTATAATATCTCAAATAGACTTTTCTTTTGCTATAATGAATTAGTAAACATTCTGACTTAAAGATGAATTTTATTTAAACAAATACTCTTTTTGATAGCTTTGCCATTAGAACACTGAGTTGCATATTGTTTTGCAAATGTATTTTTGCAACAATGCTTATTACAGTACACTAATTCTTGTGCTATAATTGCCCCTTCGATATGGTTTTATATTTCCAGAAAACAAAGATCAAACATCTTGACAATGTGCACATACTATGTTTTTACTATCTGTTATTCTCATAGTATCTCTTACCATGGATATATAGCATGTGAAGTGGTAAATAAGATTATAGGAACATGTTTTTACAGGTCAATACAAGAGACTTATCTGGTCACCACCAGTTGCGGTTTTTCCTCACCCTCTTGCTAGTGATCTTAGCTTCTCAAGGTTTGAAGGTTCATTTTAGTTAACATTTTCACAATGTTCCATTTTTCATTTTTCACGCTGCATTCATTTAGATACTGGAATTACCTAAGGAAGCAAACATTTGTTCTTGAATCCTACATATCGAGGGTTAACTGGCTGATGAACCGTGCTTTCTTTTCTACACATTGTTATTTGTCCATGGGATTTTGCTGGCCATATTTTATGGCATTGATACATCTTCTGACAGCCTTAAGAGCACCATACAATGGTTCCATTTTTGAAGCATCTACCTCATCTTGTGGTGAGCAAATTATTCCCTTTGAAAGTAGGGCCTAAGCTGATATACCTGTACAACTACATTTCTGATTCACCTTGTTCAATCTATCTTTTCTTATGGTTACTTATTACTATCATTTGTTCCTAATTTGAGATGATTGTTTTTCTTCAAAGGGTCATTTGGCACCATCTTCTTCTGATTCTGGTTCATTAGGGAACTTCATAATTGATTTTTATTGGGTGAGCTTTCTTAACCATAGACATCATTTGCAGATTTGTTGTGTCATTGTTTTTTTCTGAATTGATTGTACATAAAATAATCAGATACCTGTATCTGATTGATAATTTGAGATACTATGGAGTATGCAAGGGCCTTGCAAATATTTCACAAAAACAATTGAACATATTACAATGGATTTGTTGATTTATTTTTTTAATCACTGTTACCTAATCATGGCAGGTTATGTGCCAATGCTTAAACTTTTATTAGCTATATTTGATAGTCAAGGATTTTATCTGTTCCTTGTTCACAGATGTAGCACTATTTTTACATATTACAATTATGTTTGCATGGGTGCACTCTATTCTTGCATTTCCATTCTCTGTACTAATGGCTACATGAGACTTCTCCTGTCTGCATATAGATAAAATTATATTTGTGTATGTTAAAGTTTACTTTGTAGATTATGTAGCAGTCTTACTTTCTTCTGGTTGTTTCTTTAACCAATTGATTCCCTTTTGCTTCTTATCTGTGCATGTTTATCCTCAACAAACATTAAAAAAGCGCATCTATTTGCTAAAGTCAAATGTCTTAATTTCAATGTAGCCTCATGCATTTTCTTTTTTAGCAAAGAAAGTAATATATGCTCTTGATCACAGACTTAAACAGGAAAATCACTCTGTGATATGTTTTGCTAAATAGTTTAGTCTCAATTATTAGCCAATACCAGGGAGCAGAACTACCCAAGACTAGTAGTTAATGCTGTGGATATTTCCATGGGAAATTGTGCTATAACATTTTCTGGTGTTGAGGGTTGTCTTAAAAAGAGTACCATGACTCCATGAGATCAAATTGCACTGGAAAATGCATTTTCCTTAAAAAAAATTACTTAAATATTTATGTTTGGTATAAATGAATAACCTTATTCGTGACTTCATTAGTATTTTATTTTCAAATGTTTCATTGCCTACTCTGTATGTGTTTGTTCTTGATCCAAGATATGTTGACTTAAGAGTTCAGAGGATAATTTCTAACCATATTTACTTGTGGAACCAACTGAATCACAAAAAACCTTCAAGTATTTTTTCCATTATGTGAAATCTTATGAAATGATTTATTTAGAAATCTAAAACACTTGTCCACCAATATTTAATGTTGCCATATATTCACTGTCATGGAAAATAAATTCTTTCACGTCCTTGGTCTCACTGCCCACCATAATGCACATATGCATGTATTTCTGTTGCAACAATAGGATTATTTTTACTATGATGGGATCTTATATAATTTCACATACATGTAAAATTCTTTTAAAATGGCTTAGAATATGATTCCTTTGATTTCGTCAACCACATTCTAGCCCTCATTATAAGGAATACCCATTGAATTGGGATGTCACAACTCACAAGTCAATTTGCATATGGCGCATTGGAATACTTTCCTGCCTGGTCTCTATTTAAGCTTTTCAAACTAGTTCTGCAGTTCCATGAACTAGTCAATCTCCAAAGCTCAATTCATGTTAAGTTGTTGGGAAAAGAGCATCTTGACAGAATTGAAATTCTCCTCTTTTTATCAGTGAAGTTTGATTTCTGGCTATACAATAAACACTTGCCTCACACTGCTTGTTCAATTTTCTTGCATGGAGAAGTATATTCACTGATATGAGGTCCTGGCTGAGGACTTAGGTGGAATAGGTTATGCTTTGCTTTTAAATAATTGCCATTAAAACCACATGAGGATCTTACCTCTTGTTGATATTGTTGGACTTCCTTTTGCTCAACCATTTGGTTTGTTCCTTTCTTCATGCTAGTTTGTTTCTAGCTATGTGTCGTTATTGTGCAAGTTGTATCTCATGTATTAATATCCTTCTATAATGAGCAAATGAATTACTTGGCCATGCTTTTCAGCCTAATTTTTCCTTTCAATGTAGCTGCAATTTGTACAGTTTTTGGACAATTTTTTTTTCTTGTGCAGGGAATGGAACTGTATCCTCGTATCGGCAAAAACTTTGACATCAAGGTTTTTACAAACTGCCGATTTGGTATGATGTCCTGGGCTGTTCTTGCCGTCACATATTGCATCAAACAGGTCAATTTTATCTTTACATCTGTTCTTTGAGCTGTTGATAAATATAGCATATGAGGAAAACACTAATATTTCAAACAGCGTCTGGAACAACAATAAGGAAATGAAATTGAGGAAGAAGATGCTGACTTTGCAGATGCCTGTATCCCTGTTTTAAGCGGGGTGATAGTGAGAAATTTTTCTAATTTTCTTAGTTTAAATTGCAAATCCTTCAGATGTCAGCCTACACTTCTTTTTACCTGTTATGGGTTCCTGTAGGTATTACTTACTCAGGGTTAAAAGGCTAATTGATCTTAGTTTTGCCCCATCAATGCCTCAGCTGCACCTCCAGTATGTTAAAAGAACTTTCGGTGGCTTACAAGAGAGTTACAATTACCGAAATCTTTCCAAATGCAGTGTTTAAAGGTGCCTTTATAGTCGGGCGATGCTCTCATGCAAACCATGCTCCATATGACTGTTGTAACCAATAAAGAAGAAATGATCATGTGAGGAGTAGGTATTTATGGCCATCGACTTGTTATATCAAGCGATTAGGCACCTGGATGTAATGCCCTATGTCAAAGGATGGATTCCCCAGGTCAACCTTAAAAAACATGAGAAAGACAAAAATGACTGAAGGTTGTACAGTTGAGAGATTATTTGAAGCAAAACATGTAGAGTTTTCTAGTTAATTCGCCTATGATACTGATATCTGGATCAAAAGACAAGACAAAAAGGATAAACACATATGCAAGGAAACATTTAACATATTCTCTACCAACAATGAACTCAGCACACATAATCACTGTTTATCAGTGGTCTGTTCAATTTTGTTTTGATTCTCAAATATTTTTTTACCTGCAGTATGAAATGTATGGTGGAGTATCTGATTCTATGCTGGTGAATACTGTGTTGATGCTTGTCTATATCACTAAATTCTTCTGGTGGGAAGCTGGGTACTGGTGCACTATGGATATTGCACATGATAGAGGTTGGTATATAATCAAGTAATTCATTATGTTTATTTAGTTTCTATAAATATTTGTTTGGTTTGTATGCTTTTGCACATTGTAACTGAACTAGAAACAGGATAATTACCTATCTTTTAGTTTTCATTCATTATCTATTATTGGTCAATAAACATACTACATAAAGTTTATCAGCTCAATACTAACTTTAATTACCTCATTCAATAGAACATATTTCTAATTAAATATCAGCAACGTTCTCTAATCATTACAATCTAATATCTACTGATCTTTGAGTTGTAAGAGTTTGAAACATAATTCATTTCAAGCTTCCCATGCAAGTTTAACTTTGTCTTGCACTTTCCTATCAGCTGGATTCTACATCTGTTGGGGATGCTTGGTATGGGTTCCCTCAATCTATACTTCTCCAGGGATGTACCTTGTTAATCATCCTGTTCATCTTGGTACTCAAGTATGTTCATATATTCAAATTTCACTAGTGGACAACCCTAAATATAAAGCATAATATTATACCTCTTCTATAACTTTCTTTTGCCGGCAATTATGAAACATCTTTTGTGGTAGCTTAATCTTTGATTATCTCTCCAGCTTGCACTTCTCATACTTGCATCTGGACTTCTTTGCATCTATGTTAATTACGACTGTGATAGACAAAGGCAAGTGTTCCGCAGAACCAATGGGAAGTGTTTGATTTGGGGGAAAGCTCCATCAAAGGTTTCAGGCTTATGCAGCATCTTCTCTTATGTGAATTTTTGATTGATTTTATAATTTATAATCTTCTTTTAAAGCTTTGAATGTATTGATTCCAACAGATAGTTGCTTCCTATAAGACTGAGAAAGGCGAGACGAAAACTAGCCTTCTCCTGACTTCTGGATGGTCAGTATTCCTTGTATAGCCAATCAGCAAAATAAGATGATTTATAATTATATTTCCATCTAACTTCACCTTTAGTAACAAAAAAACTTTAAACTGTCTTATGATAGCGAAATTTGGTTACAAAACAAACTTTCAATAAATTATTAATTATGAGATAATGGGCAGGTGGGGTGTATCTCGTCACTTTCATTACGTGCCTGAGATTTTAGCTGCATTCTTTTGGAGTGTGCCAGCACTTTTTAACCATGCAAGTGTTTGTTGGATATATTCTATCTTCTATTAACATTCTTTGCCTGTGGGTTTTATGTTTTTGTCTGACCTTTGATTCTACTAGTGCAGTTCCTACCTTATTTCTATGTGATATTTCTTACCATTCTGCTCTTGGATCGAGCAAAAAGGGATGATGATCGTTGTTCGACCAAGTAAGCTATAAAAATACTCGATGATGTTGTTTTCATATTTCATTTTTTTTTTCATTTAAGACTTATTTACTTGAAAGTATGCTGAATGAATTAATGAAATTGACATACTCTATGATTTTCCAAAATTAATTGTAATGAGGATCTTCCCACTATTTGACAGTAAGAAAAGTGCAAAGAACCAGCATGACTAATACAGTATATGTTTTTCTTCTTGCCCTTTTTCGCTGTCTTAAACCGTACTGTGGAGTCAACAGTTTTTATCGTGATAGAGTTGATAATTCAGCCTAATATTGGGTATTATATCTTCAAGTGTCAAGTGTCATGTTGAGTCTTTGTAATTGCTATTTTTCATTATAATACTAGAGTTTTCTCTGTCAACTTGGAACCAAAGCAGATCGAATCCTCAGAAAGGATTTTTTGTTGTTCAATTGTTCAATCGCTCATGGGTTTGGTGTGCCAGTACGTCCTTTCCTTTTCTTTGTCTTATCTTTTCCTCTCCCTGAATTTTTTTTTTTGCAACTTCTCTCTACCAATTCATGTCTCTAAATCCCTCCACGCTTTCTCCCACCCTACTGTTGCACTATCACAGGACTCCTTATCACTTAACCTGCTATCTATTGCAAGTTTTGCATAACTTTACATATCACACTGTCCCACATGTCCTCGTGGTGCTCCTATTCGATCCTCAAAAGACACCATTATCCACCATCCTTATATCAACATCTACACTGCCAACCTCCTGGCTATTTTCACTACTTATTGCCTTCCTCAAATCTCACAAAAGTACTTCATTTTCCCAAGTTATAGTCCCTTGTCCTTCCCCTCTTTAGTCTTCGACGCACTGCTCATGAGCTGACTTTGAAAGTTAGACCCTTTGCACCCAAGAAACAATTTCTTTCTAATATGAATTTCAACAATGGTTTCTTCCAAAGCATATTTATAGGTTGCTTATCGTTAATAATTTGCTAACATCATATGAACATTCAAAATTTTAAGGAAACAAGTCATGGAAATGGTTGCAAATTTCCATCTTTTTCCCTACTAGTATGCTAGTCAGCTAGTGTAGAATTTCACAATTTCTATGACTATCCTTGGAACTTAATATGGCTTCTTTTTAGTAACGATTTGGATTATGCATCTGTGGCAGTGATGATTACAAGGCTCTTGCCATTTTTCTCTTCTGAACTTTGTTGACCTCGTAAGCAAAGGACACCCTACTTGCCATGAAGTTTCTAATTCCATCTGTCTTTTAATGTCGCTAACCATGTCTGAATCCTGATCTATCAGCCGTTTCTGAATCTTAATTGGTCAGCTTATATTCATTCCATATTTTAACTTTGATCCATTCTAAAAGTCGATGTTTTCTGACTTGCGACAGGTATGGAAAATACTGGAAGATGTACTGCAACAAGGTGCGATATAGGGTCGTACCCGGGATCTATTAGGTATTTCTTTCTGCTTGGATGGATCAACATGGCTAAATTCTCAGCTCATGCACGCTGAGATAACTCGGATAATAAAAACGGTATCCCGGCAGTCCAATTTATGTAGATGTGCCGCTCCCAGTGAGCCGTCCCTGTACTATGTGCGGCATGCTGAAATGTAAGCCAACTTTAATGGGGGATGTGGATAATAATGGAAATAAACGTCATGTTGGATTGTTTGCCGTTTATGCATTTTATCAAGTAACGCTGTATTAATATTCAGTCAAACATTGCACAAGGCCAAAGCAACGCTGTATTATGCTTATCTTCTTCGTCGGCCGTTAACTTGGTTGAGATCTACTTTTATTTAATTAAGACGTGGTACTGCCAGATTGCCACCCTTCATTTAATAAATGCACCCAACCTAATTAAATCATGCACGTTTCATTGTTCCCCTAAGGCTTCTGTCACTACAAAATAATTCAGCATACCGAATTTCTTTATTTATACATATACGTCTCTTTCTGAATGAAGTCATTTTGGAAATCAGCAATCAAGTTAGCACTTTTGAATCAGCGAAAAAAATGAGAAAAGTTGGTTCCTGACCATGAAAGGAGATACAATCCTTATCTATTGAACTGTAATCCAACCAATCATATTACTTGGGCAGTTTTGACTTCTTTTTTATTATTATTATTATTATTTTATCTTTGCTGGAGGAGGTTTAACTGAATGATCGCGTCTTTGATCCATTACGCCTTCGATTGTCTACAAGTAAGCAAATCTCTTGTATTTAAAGTTTGATGATGTATCTTGTTGAAATAAGGCTGTGTTTCGGATTTAATCCGTAGAAGAGTGCGCCCTACTTTTGTTTTTTATTATTATTATTATTATTATTATTATTGTTATTATTATTTTCTAATTAGACCGACTACACAAAACAAAAGAATGAATGTGTGCATCCCACGCTTTGAGCAATTTGTCTTGCCAATCTAACCAACTCCCTGCTGTAATCCATAAGCATTCCAATTGATCTTTCTCAACTGTTGCAAATTGTTTGTTTGATCATACTTCTTACATTACATATATAGTAAATGCTGTAGGTTGCACGTAATAATTTTCAGTCTCTCAAAATCGATTCGAAGAGGAAGAAAACAAAAGCAAAATTCATATTAGAAATCCGGTAACCAACCAAGACACACTTGGATACATTCATCCCATAGTTTTGGCCATTTTCCTTCCAATATAATCTAATTTTGCTGAACAATTCTAATCACGACCCGAATGGTCGATCATCGATTTATATATATATATATATATAAGCTAATTAAATGGAATTAAATCGAAGAGAACAAGGAGTCAACTCGTTTCCCCTCCGCCGATCTAGCTCGTACTTCACGTTTCCGCGGCCAAGATCGAGCGCATGCTGCTGTTCATGGAGTACTCCCTCCGGAGGGAGCGGCCGAAGGACCTCTCCTCGATCGGGTCGAGCTCCGGCCTCCACGTCCCTCGCGCCGTCATCTGCCTCTCCCTGCACCTCTGCCCCTCGATCCGTCTAGGCGACGAGGGCGGCGCGGTGACTGCGCCGCCCTTCCTGGCAGCGCCGGAGAGGCGCGTCATCAGGCTGGCGAGGTCCAGCGGGGAGGTCTCCGACTGGAAGATGGCGTGGGGGATGAGGAAGTAGAGCCGGCCGGACTCGAGCCGGTCGTCGGGCCTGAGCGGGTTGGAGCCGAAGGCAAGGAGGTGGGCGGAGGAAAGCAGGACGTGGGCCGGAGGCTTCCCGGTGACCTCGCCGACGGTCACCGGCGGCTCGTAGTCCTCGAAGTAGCCGTTCATGTGAATCACCCTCACGCAATTCAACGTCCTCCGCCGCCGCTTACAACCCATACACCCACCCATCTCTCTCTCTCTCTCTCTTCTTCTCCTTCTCTCTCTCTCTAAAGTGGATTAAGACAACACAGAGAAACAGAGGATTGAAGAAGCAGAAGAATCAGGGGCTTCTATATATATAATATTCAATAATTAATTTGAATATTATTTTTTTTCTGGGATGGTTAGAATAATTAAAAGTTAAGAGCGGAAAGTGGAATAGTTCAAGAAATGGGGGATTTAGTGGGTGAAGAGCGTGTTTTAGATCGATTTGGTTTGCATGCTTTCACCATGCGAGAATGACGCAGTTGACTTCTGCCTAATCGACTTTGTCAACGCTATTAAACTGGCTAGCTCCTCCGATACACTCAATTATTTGCTTAGAACTTGGGAAATTAATTGGAACCGAATTTCATAAATATTAATATAAGAAGATATTTTTTTAATGGATGCTGATGAATTTTGATCAGAATAAGGGATTCTGTTGTCTCTGAAGTACCAAAGTTCCTCAATTTACCTTTTATTTTTATTTCCCTTTCCACTGTTGCAACTGCTGACTTATATTAAAGGGAAAATATACCATTTTGATCATTCCGAAACTGTCTTTTTTGCTGAAATGGACAGGGAGAAGTGACATTTCTTCTTCAGCCAAAATTTTAAACCATAAGTTTTGGATTTTTTTTCAATGATAATAGACATTTGCCGTTTATATATTAAATATCGAATCCTTTATCCTCAAGCAAAAGTACTGATATATACATCTATCCAACCATTTCATTTATTTACCATGTTTTTTTTTTTTGTCCTAAGACTATCTCCAACCCGTAATATTAAATTTGGTGTTATTTTCACACTAAAATGATGTAATTTCAACACCAAACACTATTTTAACTCCAATCCATCCACACTATATTACACCATAAAGGAATATTCTTTAGAATATTACTTAAAATTTGTTTAAACTATTTTATTTTTCTTATTCATAGTTTAACTATCAACGTAAACTTTAATTTATTAATATTTTTATATGATAATTATTATATTTAAAATTAATAATTCATTAATATTTGATAGTTAAATTTTTTATAATTCAGCATATTAAAATTCTTAATATTTTATTATATATTTTTAATGATATTAGTGACATAATTTATACATGTAATTATAATTAAAATATATTATATAAATTTAAAATAATAATTTTATAAATTAAATTCTATACAAATAGACACAATAAAATTTAAATAGGCTACTTAAGTCCACTTAATTTAAATTAATAATAATTAATAATTACATTTAATTAAATTTAAATATCCTATAGGTAAGATAAAGAAAATAATAATTACAAATTCATTACATTTAATTTTATTAATTCTATGATAACATTAAAAAATTAAATTTTCTTCATCACCAAATATGGTGATGTGAATAGTGCAACACCAAATATGGTGTTGCACTATTCACCACACCATATTTGGTGTGAAAAATGGTGTATGGGTTGGAGGGATTTGGTGCCAATTTATCACCAAATTTGGTATTTTGGTGATGGATTAGAGATACCCTAACATCAAGGCTAAAGGTACTAATTTGTAGAAATCAGTACAACCATGGTGTTGGTGTGTAGAAATCAGTATCACCTACAAACCAACACCACCTACAAACCAACACCAAGATGGTATTGATTTCTACAAATCAACGTCACATTGATTCGTAAACCAGCACCAAGTGGAGCTAGTTTGTAGAAACTGTGCCACCTTGGTGTTGCTTCTACAAATCAACACCAAAACTATAAACCAACAGCCTACAAACCAGCACTAAAGTGGTGTTGATTTTTATAAATGAACATGAAGGTGATGTTGATTTCTACAAACCAGAATCAAAGTGGTGTTAGTTTGTGAACCAAGGTGGTGCTGGTTTATGAACCAAGGTGGTGTTGATTTGTAGAAATTAGCACCACAACACCACTAATTTTTACAAACTAACACCCTTAGCCTTGTTGTTAATTTCTACAAATTGGTACCAAGGTGATATTGGTTTATACAAATCAACACTACGTAGTGTTAGTTTGTGAGCCAACGTGGTGATTTCTATACTTTGGTGCTAATTTATAGAAATCAACACCACCTTGGTGGTGATTTCTACAAATCAACACCAAGACTATAAGCAAACACCAACCTGGACCACTTGACGTTGGTTTACGAACTAAGGCTAGCACCAACACCAAAATGTTGATGATTTCTACAAATCATGTGCAAGTTTGTAGAAGCCAGCACCAAGGCTACTGATTTATACAAACCAACAGTAAGGTGGTGCTGATTTTTACAAATTAATACCACCTTGATTCATAAACCAGTACAAAGCTAATACCCTTGGTGTTCGTCTTTAAAGATCAATATCATAATAGTGATTATGCATATTGCATATAATTAAAGGAGAGGAGAGAGAATTTGTTGGAGGCATGAACCTTAAGGTAGATTAAAAAAATTAGTTAAATAGATGATCGCATTGGATGTCAAAATTATATATTATATACTATATATAAATCGTTGTGCACCACACATTCACGTACAATTTCGCGCGCAGCTTTAAATTGTTATATATAATTCGTAGATTATGTTAATTGTATGTTGAGATTGTAGTTAAGAACAAATTTGTTGTAATTAAGTGCAATCGGTCAGACTGTATAACAATTTTTAAAATTTCTCAAATCATGTAGTATGATTATTTAAACGGTGTATTATCAAATCAATGTTTATGTTGATCATTGCCAACTCTTGGGCCTCACAACCCAATGGGCCACCGGCGGGGGTCATCTTCTAGGACGAAGAGAGTGTTTTCTGGCAGCTTTAAACCATCTTGGGCCTGGCAGCTGCTGGGACTCACAGGGCCTTCACCCAATGGGCCACCAGCGGGGGTCATCTTCTCCAGCAAAGAGGGTATTTTCTGAAGGCTTCAAACCGGCACGACAAGGAGCCACAAACTCAAAGTCAGTTTTTCAAGCAAACACCGCTGTTTGGTGGAGGATTGGACCACAGCAAGCATATCAGGACGTTGGCCGGACCTTCGCCAGAATCACTGAAGATGACCGGAGGACCGCGCTGAATGGAGGAGCTCTCTTTTCTGAACCTTGACAGCATGAGGGGGTTGTTTGTGGAAGATGGAAGAGGCTTGGGAGATCGCCGGAAATACGTGGACCGATGATGATGAGCGGTCGCGACTAATATGGTCCCACGGATGATTGCAACGTGCACAGGTGTGTGAAATCGATGTGAGAGTTGTATGGATATGATCATGGTTGTGAATGTGTTAGGTTAGTGAGTATGTTTGACAATGATTTAGATTTGTTTGTACATAATCCAATCCATGTGATAGGTGCCTAACCTAAGACCATCTTTAACCATAAAATTTATTTTGGTATATTTTTTACACCAATTTAGTATCATTGCAACACCAAATAATTTTCTAACTCCAACCAATACACACAATTTCT
>JBBPFQ010687980.1:0-15047 GCA_037974815.1 Kaempferia elegans | reverse complement strand
CGTCGTCACGCGTTGGTACCGAGCGCCGGAGTTGCTCGTTTGCTCTGATAGCTACGGCGCTGCCATTGATATGTGGTCGGTCGGATGCATCTTCGCTGCGATACTCGGGCGCAAACCTATCTTTCCGGGCACCGACAGTGCCCACCAGCTCGAGCTCATTCTCAACACTCTCGGAGTTAACCACCATGATGCTGCCGATTTCGACTTCGTCAGTTACCAGTCAATGCGCGACTACATCGAGTCGCTCCCGGATAGTCCGGGCGTTCCCTTCGGCAGGATGTTCCCCGATGCGAGTCCGCTGGCCGTCGACTTGCTGAAGAAGTTGCTCGTTTTTAATCCGGCAAAGAGAATCACTGCTACGGAGGCATTAGAGCATCCTTATATGGCTCAGTTGTACGACCCTCTGCTCGACCCCGCTGCCGATCGCCCCATCGATCTTGGTTTCGATGATGATCTCCGAGAAGACATGATCAGAGAGATGATATGGGAGGAGACGCTCTGCTATCGCCCAGCAAATTAATTAAAGCACGTACTCCTCTCTGAGTCTGACCGCATGTCTTCACTACGAAGACTGGAGCCTCTTTTATGTATTTATTAGCACACAGAGTTGTACGCCACCAACGTATATATCGTTTTTGTGGTGCATGCCGGCTAATAGTTTCACTAGCTAGTGATTAACATTTTTCTTTCCTTTTCTTTTGGCATGAATTTATTGAACGATTGTAAAGAGATCGAGATAATTCGAATACAAGAACATTTTATTAAATTTACCGATCGACAAGAAGGGAATGGAAATTGGGAATAATTGTAATCAAGCTATCAATACTTACGTTAATTCTCTGAGAAAAAACAAAGAAGAGAGATAAATGAACAAGCTTTTAATCCTTACAAAAAAAACCTTGAAAATTTGAATACAAGTGCCAAAAAGCAAGCAGTTCTGCAGTTGGGTGTTCTTAATTAGATGAGCCTCTGTTCATATTCTCCTGGCATTGTGATGTATCTCACCCAAGGTAGAGCTTGGTATCCACTCTTCTCGATAATTTTAAGGTAACGAACCTAAACAATTGATGCAGATGAGATGATGCATTGACCATAGGTTAACATAATCCAATAAAGTTAATGTGAAGGAGAAAAGTACCTGTATACCAGAGACGGTGAAATATGGGATCTCAAACTTCACACGTATAGGAGCTTTTTTCTCTGGAGTCGCCTCTTCTGCAGTGATACTGGGAAGACTAAATTCTGCCCTACACATGTATTCCTGAGTACAGAGGATAATACCAGTGTGGTCATGAAAACATGTACATAAGCTTCGCAGTAATTAGAGGATTTATCCAGAAAAAAAGAAATTGAGTCAAACCTTGCCACCAGGAAAAGATTTTACTTTCCAGACCAATGCATCATTTTCTGGAGCATATGAAGCATAACCCATGGATGTACGAATGTTGGGATTGGTGGAATCTGAAGGCACAGGCAACTCAATTTCCACATTTGTGGCAGTGCTGTATGGCAAGGAAATGGTGATCGAAATTTCTCAAAAATGAACCCGATGAACTCTCATATGTAAAATGTAGAATAGAAGGTATGATCATCTATATGATAATAATTCACAAAGGTCAATGAGCCAGCACCTTCTTTCCTTGAACTGACTTCTTGCCTTAATTGTGATCTCTATGCGACTTCTTGAGTGCCTCTCAACTTGAGCCTCCACCCAGATTGGAGGTTTTACCTGAATGATCAGGACAACAACCATATAGGTAAAATAAATAATCTATAATACAGGGAAGCCTAAACTTTCACAATTTTCTTTCGAGTAAAAGAAACAATCCACGATAACCTGAGTGCTGAGTCTGTATGTCATTAGGTCAAAAGACCCATCAGGTGGTATGAAGGATATTGTCCTGTCATTCTCAAAACGTGCCAATCGCACACACCTTAAATGATAGTATAAAATCCTCAGTACTCAGACAAATAATGTCTCTACAATCAGAAGAACAGTCAAATGATCCTCTCATATTTTCTTTCGAGAAAAATGGCAATAGAGAGAGGGATAGAAAAAAGAGGGTTTCAAGACCGCTTACTGGTGAAACTTGATATCATCTAAATCTATAGCTTTTCCCTTGGTTGTCCTCCCTTGAGCTTCCAAAAGTACTCGGTCATTTAGCCCAAGTTTACATTCAGGCATGCCACTGTAAAAATGGTGTTATCTGTTACTTTGAAACTTGATAATCGAAAAATAATTTCATATAAGAAAACCAAGCAAAAACACACATCAAACAACTATTCAATCAAGTTAGCCAGATACGAATATCTTCAAGAGCTTCAATTGTGACATATGGCAGAGAAGCAGACCAAACTTTCATCTTGAATGAAACTAGTAGAGATTTGTATACAAGAAAAAAGTGCAATTATGATTTCAAAGGACAATGTTGAAAATGGATTCTGAGGCAAATGGAAAAAAAAACCGTACTCTGATATTTGACATGTTTCAAAACACATGATCAATATAAATATCTGGTGTCACCTCGGCCAAAGTACAAAAGGTATCTGGAAGAAGATAATAATGTTTTCTAGTAAGGGGGATTGCTACAGGAGATAGGGATAATAAAATATGCTGATACAGTAGCATTTAGGCAAATAAGGCCACTTACGAGGCAACGAGATAACTAGCTGTATTGCTTACCTTGAAAAAGGCAAAAATAAGGAAAAAAAAATGACTAGAAAATCAGAGAGAAAGGAGAAAAATGAGTTATATAACCAAGAGCCAGAAATACCCAGCTACTGGTCAAGACACAGAAAAAAGATAAAGAATACTTTCCTTTTTCATCTTAGGAATTGCTAACATCTACTTTATAAAAATTACAACATTATGATTCCATTTAAATGGTTTCAAAGCATTAAAAGTTTTCAACAGCACAACTGTTATATTTAAGTGAGAATATTATTGTTGCAAATACCTAATTTTATAAAAGTACCATTTCCATATCGAGGAAAGTTTAGATAAACCAATAAATCAAAGAAGCCTTTAATGAAAATTCTATACTGATTTTGTAAATCGGGTTTAAATGAACTAATAAACTCTGTAACCAATCAAATTATAAACCGTCATAACTGGATCCCACAGAAAGCCTACTAGCTGCTTTTAATTTTAGAAAGGGGATTCCTAGTCTGAATGACCACACACCATTGATGATTCCCTTGTTTAGATGCATTAGTGTTATTAAGAAAACTGGATACAGTACACAATCAATAGACTATTCTTTTTCCAGATTCAAAGTTAAACCTCAAACAGTCAGGGACAATTGTAGAATAAGAATATTGATTCAACACAATAGATGCATATAGCCTATATTCACAAAATTCCATGTTTATCAACTCAAATAGAATGATAACTCACAACGAAACATTACTTCTCTTTTTTGTGCAAATTAGTTATTTTGACACGACATGATCAATGCATATAATCAGGGAATATAATTTGGGAGATCTAAAATCCGAAACCAAACATAAAAATACAAGAATATAGAATCAGAAATTTCACTTAAATAATTACATATGTTTTTCATGTTCTTCACTTGAGCCACAAGTTAATTGGATATATACATCCTACATTTAAGAAATTCCATGTTTATCAACCTAAAATACAATTATCACATCCCATGTGTCATATGACTCATATCTTCCCTCATGTAAATTAAGGTCATTTTGACAACTGAACAAAGGGTAATCAATGTAAAGTCACTTGTGTAAACTCACATAAAGAAATAAAACCAACAATGAAGTCTGACACAGTTAATCAAAGATTTAGCCATTCTAGGCAAGACAAAATTCAACAACTTGAGATTCAATAAGAGATGAACTTTGAGTAGCAGAATCTTGAGTTAAACTTCAATTATGGATGCAATGTTTGCATCTCTTAGTAGATCATCTTGCATCTGAAGTAGATGTGTACTATCTCTATGTATTCTTTTTGATAAAAAAAAATGACATAGGACATGCATTAGGTATGAAAATCATAGAAAAAAAACGGGATGGTATCAAGCTGGGAGCATATTTCATTAACAGTCAGCATCTAAGAGCAGTAAGCAATTTGGTCAATAAAATACATTAAATCTATAAAATAAAAGAATTAGGATTGAAAAAAAAGGACTAAAGAACACTCATCTAAACATATTAACATAAGTTTATAGTTCAGTTTTTAGATATACTTTTTTATATTTGAGAGATTCACTCATGTAGAATGGTGTATCCTAGAAAAAAAAATCAATTACATGTAAAAAAAAGTGAAAACAATAACAAAAACAACATTAGTGTGAACTTATGAATAATGATCTCAGAATAACAGAACCTAGAACGGGCAATTAAAGGAGATCAGAGAAGTAAGACATTAGTTCACCTCAAGTATGTTCTCATCTTCAATGCCCCAACAACATCAGAACGGATAATCTGTCCATTGCTGTTGACAAGAATATTTACACTTTCAACAACATCCAAGAACACCTGACAAAAACAGGAAATGTCCACTCCTTTACACAAGGTCAATTTAATGTATAGTGATGAACAGAACCTGCAATGAAGGAACAATGATCTACTTCATTTTTCTTGTAACGAATGCCTTCACTGCGCCATGACACTGCATTTGTGACAGCCATTGGAGGCCTCTGTACGACTTCCATCCGATACGCATCCGTCTTAATGAATTCAGTCAGAATCTTAGCTTCAGTGTATTGAGGGAAACCAAAGTCCATCATCTCATCAAGCAACTCATACTGTTTATAATAGATAGTTTGGTAACACGCGAACAAGATCAAGTCAGAAAATAATAATAAAGAAAGATTTTCCCATACCACAACTACAAAATTGTCTCTCAAGGATTCTTCCTCCAGCTCCTCGAAATAATGTTTAAACACCTGCATCGATAAGAATTCAAGGAAAAATACACGAACCAAATTCGTATGAGGAACCGAAAGTCATATCACTACAAAGGAATGCTCACATCAATGACGCGATGCAGGAAGAGAAGGATGCTAGCAGCATTACAATTCTGCCTCGCAGCGGTCATTAGGAAGACATTATTGTGTTGGACGAACATATAACTGATCCCACCATCGAACACCACAGGCGAGTGCGACTCCGGGCCCCCCTGTAACGCCAAAGCAGGTGCTGAAGTTTTCAACTTTGCACCAAATAAACGAACAGCGCAATCCAAATCCGGAATTTGGATATAGGGTATGGAAAGGGAGTCACCTCCTTTTCGATGAGCTTGGTGAAGAAGCGTTCGGCCTGTACTGCAGAGACGTCCCCGCGGTAATCCCGCCATATGAGGACACGGCCCTTGATGTCGAGGAGGAACAGCGCCGAGACGGCGCCCGCCATCGAATCGGCGCAGCTACACGAGAACTCTTTGGATCAGAATCGGATCGGAAGCAGCGTCAGGGATCCAGATCTCACATCACATCACCGAGACCACCGTGCCTGGAACCTCCCGGTCAAGCAACGAAGCAGCGATCGAAGAAGAAGAAGAAGAAGATAATTGATCAATGAAAGAGGAGCAGGGAACGGTGCGACGAGACCAGAGAAGACGGATTGCTCGCTTCCTCTTGTTCTTCTATTGTGAGTCCGTAAGATGGGAAATGGACGACGAAGTGGTTCGTCCGGTGAGGCATCGGTTCGCAATGTTACTCGACCGCAAATTAATCGAACCGGAACTCGAATTCGACCTGGTTTCCGCCGCGAGATACAGTCAATAAAATATTAAATACCAGGAATCCATTTAAAAACGTTTGCAAAATCGTTATTGAAACGGGTGGCTTAGCAATGCCCGGTCCAATCCAATTGCGGATCGCACCCGATCCGATACTATAATGGATGTAGTGTTGGGTAAGCAGCTCGGGTTAACGGAGACGGCGGCGTCTTTTTGGCGGGATAGTGTGTGTTTCCCGCCATAACTGCGCTACATTTCCCCAGTTCACAGTTCTCCCGCCTCATCTCTGCGTCGAGAATCAACCGCCATGGCTTCCTCCGATTTCTCGCCCTCCGGTGAACTCTCTCTTTCTCTCTCCCTGTCTATTTCATCTGAGATTCGTGCGTTTTTCTTTTGAAAAGTTAATTCTATTTGCTTCGTTGCAGCAGCTTCGTCCCCCGATGGCCGATCGAGTCCAATCGCCAACACTAATTCCTCACCTGTTCTCGGACCCGCCGGGCGTAGCAGCCGGCGACGGCGTCGTGCCCCCTCCACCACACCCTCCCCCTCCCCCGGTGCCCTACTGACCCCATCCGCCACGCCGTCCGCTAGCGTCCCTCCCTCTTCTACCCCTTCCAGCCTCCGCCGCCGGTGGACGCGCCGTCACCCCGCAACCCCCTCCACCCCTATGTCCGCCGACGAGAACCTTCCTCCCTCGTCAGACGCCGGGGATGATGACGCGGTCGACCGCGATGACGCCGATTCCACTCCCGTGTTTGTCTGGGGTACTAACATCAGCGTGCAGGATGTGAACGCCGCCATTCTCCGGTTCCTCCGCCACTTTCGTGACCCAAGGGAGGCTGGCAGGGAGGACGGCCTGCTGGACGATGGAAAGTACATGCGGTCCGTCCACCGCATCATGGAGCTTGAAGGTGGGGAGTCTTTGGACATCGATGCCCATGACGTGTTCGACTACGATCCTGATCTCTATACCAAGATGGTTAGGTACCCGCTGGAGGTCCTGGCCATCTTCGACATTGTGGTCATGGATTTGGTGGCTCGAATCGATCCATTGTTTGAGAAACACATCCAAACTCGAATCTATAATCTCAAATCCTCCGTCTGCATGAGGAATCTCAATCCTTCTGGTATATCCAAACTGCTCACGTGCTTTACCAATCTCCTAACTTTAGTATCTAATGAATGAATTAATTATTCAAATTTGAACGATCGCTTTCTATTGGTCCAGACATTGAAAAGATGGTGTCTGTTAAAGGGATGATCATCCGGTGCAGCTCTGTCATACCAGACGTCAAAGAGGCTACATTTCGTTGTCTAGTCTGCGGTCATTACTCGGATCCCATTCTTGTTGACAGAGGTAAATACATTTGGTGTGCTACTGGTATACTTAAATTCTATTGTTGTCTCATTTATATTATCAGCCATAATCACACCATCAGCAGTCGTCATTGGAGATTAGTCGATGTGTTTAATGTGTTTTAAATCTAGGCGATCAATATCCTATGGTCATGTGTTCTTGCCAGTTTTTGAAATGTCATAGCGATCAGTGATATTGGCTTGTAAAGTGAGCCGTCTCACATTGTTTTTCTATTCAATAGCAGTTTAGACATGAACATGTTTTACTATATTTATACAATCTGTGCTCTGGAAAATATGAGCATGTTTGCTATATGTATTTAAATTTTGTAGTTCATACTAAAGATTACATTACTATATTGAAGGTCTATATAACATTCAGCAAATCATTGATGCTGAAAATTGCTTACAATTTCTTTCTGTAAAAATAAGCCTCCTTACCTTCTTAAACATGATTTCATTTAATTTGGAATTCTGGCACTAGTTCCTGTATAAGTCACCTAGTGCTATAGTCAATGGTCTAATTGTGGATTTCGCTATCTCACAGTGATCATAAATGCATGGATATGAGCTTTAAGCTGTTTCTTGATGTTTTCTTCTCGACTTTGGATCACCCTTGTTTTTACAATGTGCTATTGTAGGTAAACTGTGGTTACCATTTACCATCATTTCATCTAAAAATTTAAGTTGACAAGAACGGTGTTATCAAATTTTGTATTGATCCAAAGTTCAAACTTATGGTTATAGGCATTGTGCACCACATTGCAAGAAGTTGGTTGGTGTAAGGCTCAATATTGTTCCAGGTCAAGCACAGCTCATGTGCTAGGCCAAGCACAGTCCATTGCAAGCCTATCACTGCCCATATTTTGTTTTATTATCCATTCTTGTCAAAAAAATAATTTTAAAAATTAATAAATCATACTAACTTTTCTTAAATTTTTATGAATATCTTCAGATCGTTATTTTATTTATCTATTGGAATTTAAATTTGTTTTATAAAGTTTTTATTGTTAAAATTTTGTCCTGATAGGTTGATCACCTAGCTCGGCCTCAATTGTGCTTAGGCTCATGCTAGGCCTAGGCAAATACCATCTTGGTGATGCCTAGCAAGGCTTGTTTGGAGTTGATGCTAGACTGGCCATGGGTGGACTAGGCCGGGCCATCCTAGCTTGAACTTCCCATGCTGTCCTGACACCATTATGCTAGAGATATATTGAAGCGGATTCACTTTATTTTTTGATTGAGTTTATTCAGAATCTTAATAACAAATCTGATTCTTGCTAGAATGCTGATTGAGCCATGTGCATGCATTCCTATTTTCTCTCCTATCATCCTCTTGCTATCTTGTATCACTCACCCCTCAGTAGACCCAACTAGAACTTGTGGCGCTAGCTAGTTTGATTTTTTGGATTCTCATGTGGATACTGTTTTATGGAACCATATAGTCATTTGGTTACTCTTGCAACAGCCCAGCATCATTAATAGCACTGGTTTTGCAAAAAAAAAAAAAAATTGATTTATGATATTGAATAGGCTACAAAATTGATTATGAATACTATTTGTGGATTCATGACATTTTCAAACAATTGTGGATCCATATTGTTACATAGTTTATGTTCCATATGTTGTTCTGTATAGCTTGGCAATTTCTTTGCTTCACTCTTTTCATTTGGTTTATATTGTTTTTTCCTCTTTTTGAATTAGGGAGGATAAATGAGCCAACAAGGTGTGTAAGACAGGAATGCTTAGCCATGAACTCAATGACACTGGTTCACAATCGATGCAGGTGCATCTTTCCCACATGTCATTTTTATCGGTGTAAACTAAATGAAACATCAAAGTAATTATTCATAATGGTTGAATTGCAAAATAAACAGATTTGCAGATAAGCAGATTATCAAGTTGCAGGAGACACCTGATGAAATTCCAGAAGGAGGGACCCCCCACACTGTCAGCATTTTGATGCATGATAAACTTGTAGACTCTGGAAAACCTGGAGATAGGGTAGAGGTTGGTGGAAGGTTCATAAAATAAGATATTTATATACAACTTTTATCTCTTGAGCTACCAATCTCCTTTTTTATCATTGTAGATCACAGGTATATACAGAGCCATGAGTGTTAGAGTAGGACAAACTCAGAGAACTGTGAAGTCTACATTTAAGGTAATTCTGTAGTCTGTAAAAGCATCCTTAATTTCTCTATCTATATTATTAAGTTTTACTGATTCGACTCTTAGTTGAGTCACAATGTATCTTTTGATATTATTACTTGCAGACTTACATTGATTGTCTTCACATAAAGAAGACAGACAAGTCTCGTCTCCTCCTTTCTGATCAAATGGATTGTGATAATAGTACCACTAACAAGACTGTTGAAGATGAAAATGCTGATTATCGGGACAAGGTGTTGATTTACAATAACATTATGAATCTTGATTTGTGAAAAAATTCTGAAGGAGATCTCTATAACAACTACTGGAATTTGTTTGTTGGATCTTTTAGATTGATAAAATAAAGGAGCTTTCCAAATTGCCAGATATCTACGACAGGCTTACGAGGTCTTTGGCACCTAACATATGGGAATTGGATGATGTGAAAAGAGGTCTACTTTGCCAGGTTGTTTCTTTTATTCTTTTCACATCTTTATATTGACAAAACAGAAATATCAATATGTATTTATATACACATATCTAGCTGACTTTTGCTTAATTCTCACATTAGCTTTTTGGAGGCAATGCTCTAAAGCTTGAAACAGGAGCAAGCTTCCGAGGTGACATTAACATTTTGTTGGTTGGTGATCCTGGAACCAGTAAATCTCAACTGCTCCAGTATATGCATCAGTTATCACCTCGTGGAATATATACAAGTGGGCGGGGGAGCTCTGCAGTTGGTCTAACTGCTTATGTTTCAAAAGACCCTGAGACTGGTGAAACTGTAAGCAGGAACTGCTGTCTATGCTGTTATTTTGGAAGTTAATTTTGACATCTAAATCAATGTCCAGGTACTGGAAAGTGGTGCACTTGTCTTAAGTGACAGAGGGATCTGCTGTATTGATGAGTTTGATAAAATGTCTGAAAATGCACGCAGCATGTTGCACGAGGTACTCGATACATTTGAACAATACACAGTCTTTCTCCTCTTGAGCTTTTGGAGAAATTGTCTGCATTAGTACTTTAGCAATTTACTCTTCTGAAAAATATTGAATCTCTTTGTTTTCTGGATGCAAGCAGGTGATGGAACAACAGACTGTATCAATTGCAAAGGCTGGAATAATTGCTTCATTAAATGCTAGGACTTCAGTATTAGCTTGTGCAAACCCTAGTGAATCTCGGTACAATCCTCAGCTCTCTGTGATTGACAACATCCATCTTCCTCCAACTTTACTTTCAAGGTAAGAAGGCATTTTAGTAGTCCAAATGACAAGTTTTTTCACACTTTGCCATGACACAATCCTTTTTTTCCAGATTTGATTTGATTTATCTAATATTGGACAAGGCAGATGAACAAACTGACAGACGTCTAGCCAAGCATATGGTTGCTTTGCATTTTGCAGATCCAGAGGTTGGATGTTTTCTTTATTTCTGATGATCTGCAATTGAAAAGCTTATTTTGTTTTAGCGGCCACAAAAGAATTGAAAGCTATATGACTTTCCAATTACTTTCTCAAGTTCTTTATGTTTTGATCTTTTCTTGGTGGGTTTTTATTTAGTCTTTATAATATACAGATGCAAGTGCAAGAGTTTATTGATCTCCCTACCTTAGTTGCATATATCAGTTATGCTAGAAAGCATATTCATCCACAGATATCTGATGAAGCCGCTGAAGAGTTGACACGCCGATATGTGGAAATGAGGAAAAGAGGAAATGCACCAGGAAGCAGGAAGAAGGTATTTATGTTTCTATTTTTTTTCTATGTAAAGTTGTACTTCTGTACTATTCTAATTAAACAGAATTGTTCTGCTGAAGTGTTCTAGTGAACCATGATTGCTAATAAGGCAATATGTAGATTGCAAATTTTCTCGACAGCCTAAGCCTTTGCATTCTCTTGTATCTTAGAAAAGTCCATCAAATTATTGTTTTATCTTGCAATTTAGCAGTCCATGGTTTCGGTATACTTCCCCCTGATTGTGATAGCAATTCCTTTTTTGCTTCCCTTCTCATATCATTATAATCCAATGATAGGTTATCACAGCAACAGCTAGGCAAATTGAAAGCTTAATTCGCCTTGGTGAGGCACTTGCACGTATGCGTTTTTCAGAATGGGTAATCAGAGCTATGAGATTGTATGTCATTTCAGAATTTTGTGGAATTGTGTGCTCAATGGCCTCTGTTAATAATTGCAGGTTGAAGTGCGAGATGTAGCAGAATCTTTTCGATTGTTGGAAGTTGCATTGCAGCAATCAGCAACAGACCATTCCACTGGTACTAACAATGCAAAATAATAGGTTTCATTTCTCCACTATACTTGGTTTATGACAGTAATCCCAACCACTAACAATGTACTGGTTGCTAAAGGAACAATCGATATGGATCTTATCATGACTGGAATATCTGCAAGTGAAAGGACTAGACGGGAGAATCTAGTTGCAGCCATACGTAACCTTGTGATGGAGAAATTGCAAATTGGAGGTCACTCCACTCGATTAGTAGAGGTATATCAATTTAAGTACTCTTACCAACTTATCACTGTGTTTTCACTTGCTAATCCAGAGTATATGTACAGTTGCTGGAGGAGCTCAATAAGCAAAGTTCCATGGAAGTTCACCTCAATGATGTAAGTAGAACCACAGTGCATCCATCTATTTATTTAGAGAAGGACAATTAAGTAGAGAAATCAAAACTTTGCTATTTTTATGAACAAGAAAACTGGAGTTTGTGATACTTAGGATTTTGCATTCGATGTTAATTCAATATAATCCTAATTCGATAGGTGAGGAATGCCCTTGCAACTCTGGCCACTGAGGGAGGAGTTCTTCTTCATGGAGACAGCGTAAAGAGGATATGATGAAACCACTGAGCAGAGCGTTTTTCAGAGATCGATCACTAATTCAATCATGTGCCATTTTCCATCTCATGCAAAACAAGCCAGTTCATCTCATTGTCTAATGTATTTACTCTGTGTCAAGAGCTTAATGCTGTGTTTTTCATTGTTTTGAAAAAAGATATTGTAGAAACTGCAAGTTTTTATCTTATTTGAGTTTCTATCTTGTTTAGAATTGAGAGAACAATGAAAGTAGAGGAATAACTCAAGTTGGAAGCAAGGTTGGACCCTATTAATTAAATAAAAGGGATCATTGCATATCTTGGGAGTATTAAAGATAGACAAAGCAAAAGTTAAAATGAACAATATTTTATAAATATCAAACATTTAAGTGAATGAAATACTGAGGCACTTTATTCGCCATAATGATGCATTTTTAGGGTTCTTACCGACCTCATTAATAGTTTTAGCTTTTTCAGCCAACTACCCATTCTGATTCGTGGAGTGCACTTGTCCAACAAGACTAGAATGGCATTCAACTCGTTCAAGGGAGAACCTATTGTTTACAGATAGCTACATTTCAAATCCAAATGTGTAGTAATTTATTGAAGTCACATAATTTGGTCTACGCATTAGATGCATGATTCAATTTTCAGTCATCTAATAATCAAGTCTCGGATTTAGATTTACTTTAATTACCGGTGAAAATTTTCCACATAACCAAATCAGTTAGATTAATCAGCATAAATCAGATACATAATACCACCTTAAAAAAAACATTATCTTTAAGCTCTATAAATATAACCTCTCGGTGCAATCCACAGCATGAACGACATGGCACTCGTGGTGGCTTTCCTGGCCGTCTCGTGCCTTCTCGCTGTGCCTCTCCTCTGCTCGTTCGTTGCAGGTGAGTCGCTGCACCCGCAGTTCTACGACCGATCGTGCCCGAAAGCCCAGGCGATCGTCCAGGCAGTCGTCGCCAAAGCTGTTGCCAAAGAGTCTCGAATGGCCGCTTCCCTGCTCCGCCTTCACTTCCATGACTGCTTCGTTAAGGTTCGATCGGTTCAGTTCACTTGCATGGCCTGCGCAAGCATGATCATTCGTTTGCGATCGATCGAGCTCATTTGGCAGGGGTGTGACGCATCGAATTTGCTGGACAGCAGCGGGACCATAATCAGCGAGAAAAGGTCGAACCCGAACCGCGACTCCGCCAGAGGATTTGAGGTCGTCGATGAGATCAAACATGCAGTGGAGAAGGAGTGCCCGGGCACCGTCTCCTGCGCCGACATTTTGACTCTCGCCGCCAGAGACTCTGCTGTCTCGGTACGTATTATATCTACCATTCTCCTCGTGGTGTTTGAATTATAGCTAGATTTTCATGGATTGATGTGATTGGGGAATTAAGGTTGGTGGGCCATTCTGGGAGGTCCCACTTGGTCGGAGGGACTCCGTCGGAGCAAGCATTCAGGGCTCCAACCGCAACATTCCGGCTCCCAACAACACTCACCAGACCATCGTCACCAAGTTCAAGCTCCAGGGACTCGACCTCGTCGACCTTGTCGCTCTCTCAGGTAGCCACACGATTGGGTTCTCGAGGTGCACCAGCTTCAGGCAGAGGCTGCACAACCAGACCGGCAATGGGCTGCCGGACTTCAGCCTCGACGCCGGCTACGCCTCCCATCTGCGCGCCGCCGGTTGCCCGCGGTCCGGCGGCGACCAGAACCTCTTCCCGACGGACTTCGCGAGCCCCGCCCGGTTCGACAACTACTACTTCAAGAACTTGCTGGCGAGGAAGGGGCTGCTGAGCTCCGACGAGATATTGGTCACCGGCAGCCCGGAGACAAGGCGGCTGGTGGAGCTCTACGCGGCCGACGCCGGAGCATTCTTCGTGCAATTCGCGAAGTCGATGGTGAAGATGGGGAACATTATGCCATTGACCGGGAACAAGGGGGAGATAAGATACAATTGCAGGAAGATTAACCATGAGTAATATCGTTGCATTGCATCGTATCGTTTGTGGTTGTAATTGTGAGTGTTCTTCCTTCACATCGCCTGTGAGTTTTCTACTTGGCCGTCGTTGTTGCTGTCTCATCTCCTTTGATTGTTCAAGTGTAATTTTGCATGGTTTATTCCAAAAAAAGTTCATGTGAAGGCCCTTAACAAAGATTTCTGTTCTTCATATTGAGTGATCGATTAGGATTCAACAGTGAATTCCGCCATTACTCTCTTTTGAGCTTTTGTGATTAAGACCAGAGAATTCAATTTTTAAACTGAATTGTTTTGTTTGTGATCATGCATTCAGAATTTAAAGATCTATGTTTATATTGTCAAGTTTCAGACTAGAAAATATTATTTACAGAGGATCCAAATTGTTTTTTTCTATTTTTAATAATATTAATTTTATGATATTTTGGATATTTTTTTATTTGTTGTGGGTTAGGGTTAACTGTTTAAGAAATTATCCTCTATTCTTACTAATATTTTCTCTTTTTTTTTTTTAAGTAAAACTTAGATAATGACATATTTTTCATGTTTTTCTTCTTCCTTCTTATTAGTTCAGATAATCACTCTTCAGTCGATGTCAATGACTTGATATCATAGAAAAATCATGCTAATCTTGCATTTCACTCATGAAAGAGATTCCAAGTTATAACATAACGATGTGTCGGTCACCAAAGATTATAATTAACCCATTGACTATCTTTGAAGGTGGCAGGTCTGATCACACGGAAGTTTCCCATCGGCCAACATGGTAAATCGGAAAGCACTCACTGCGAGTTGCCCAGTATCTCTTAGTTGCGAGTCTCATTTGGATGAAAAATCCCTACAAATACATCATAATTGGAAATCAAACCGTGAGTACCCGAGAGACAGCTGAACGTCCTTACCGCTGTACCATAACCCGGGGCATCAAATAGTAAAGCAAGAATATAGATTAGGTAACTATTATGATAATTGAGTGAATTAAAAAAAAAAGTATTTGGCCTTAAATCGAGCTTAATGAA
>JBBPFQ010687875.1:0-15052 GCA_037974815.1 Kaempferia elegans | reverse complement strand
ATATCAGGCCCATATGTGTGCATGCATGAAAAGAATTAGAAGAAAGAGAAAGAGAACAAAATAATAAAATAAAAAGAAATATTGTATGCAATAGCAGAGAGAGAGAGCGTAAGAATTATTGCATGCAATGTCAGAGGGTTAAAATTGGAAAAACACTTACAAATATGTGTTATTTGATAAATTCTAAAATTGTGTGCATTTTTTAATAATTTTAAAATTCTGCGTATGCCTTTTAGTAAAAACCTAATTTCTCTTTCTCATCCAATGCCGAACACAATTTTTTTAATTAACCCTATTCATTGATTATGAAAAATGCTAAACATTTATTTTTACAAAATGAAATAACAATCTAATAAACTATTACAATAAAATTTAAATTTTAGGATGAATTGACACTTCACACGGGTAGATAATTTCTTTTCAAAATCTAATTCAATGTTTACTTTAAAATTAGTCAGATTATTAACCCTTGATACACTTCAAAATTAGCCCGATTATAAACACTGGGTACCTTATAAATAAACTCAAACGAGCACACAATGGTAAAAGTTAATTCGTCCATCTCAGCATCTCCATCAGTCCGTCTCTAAATTAAGCTGATAAATCATATATGACTACTAATATTGAAGTTAAATAGCATAGAGAAAAGGGCAAATACCAAATTACTAATACTAATCCGGATTTAATTATAAAATATCATAGTGACAACATCATCTTACACCAGCCAACCTCAAGACCTCATGAGATAACCTCTTATATTTTAACTACCGCACCAATTCAAAAGAATTAACACAATCAAGTACATGAAATTCGTTAGTGTTGTCATTAAATACATCTGGCACATAAGTTTCATTAAAGTCGTAAAACAATAAATTAACAAATTTTATTTTTATATCCCACACAGTTTAGAGCAAGGACAAAAACGAAATTATCGCTGGTGAAATGTGTATTAATATATACCAAATTTGATTAAATAAATCAGGATGGACTCAACTGTTTTTTTTAAGTATTAATAAATAATAAATGATGCCCTTTTTGTAACGCATCAACCTCTGATTCTTTCCATTGCTCATGAAAAGCATCCTTGGTGATTCCCAACATTATATCCTGCTATATTATCACTCATCTAAGTTACTCAGCGTGCTTATTCTTGTAAATCAATGGAGAAAATCTAGTCCCAACAGAAAGCGAATGACATAATGTATTAATGTTCCACGATTTTACAAATAAAAAAAACTATGGTCGTTTCCAACTCAAGAATACAAAACACCCAAAGAATAGCCCAAGTATCCACCCACTATACAAAATAACATAACCTACAATTCCACCGTACAAAGGATGGGAAAGAAGAAAAGGGGCGAAAACAAAAATTGGAAGCACTAACAAATGCTGGCATTCCTGCCAACGCTTATTTGCGTCTTTGCCGATAGTATGCCGGAGAGCCTACCGTCTGCTGCTTCCTGTAATTTGGAGAACCAGCAGGTCCTTGGAGTGAAGAAAAAGCAGATTTTTGGGGCCCTGGGTGACTTGTTGGATGAAGAGAGGCCTCCATAAAGCATACTATATTCAAACGAGTCCTTTCCAGTTCCCCCTCTAGTAGCTCCGAACTAAATTGCTGTGCCAACGCCTGGAAAAAAACAAGCCACACCAAAACCTTTCGTAACTTAGATTCCATTTGGCGCAATCAATAAAATTAATTACACATCAACAATGAAGATGAAGAAATTATCACTTGAAAGTAAATAAAATATCTCGCTCATCAAAAAGCAATAAAAAAAATACAAGGATGAGTTTGAACTAGCAAATATTTAAAACAAAAGTTTAAAAACACTAAAAAACTGGTTGGCGTTCTATTAATTAGAAAAGGAAAGGAAAGACAAATGAGCATTTACTATAGAAGACTGATGAGGACATTTGCCAAGTAAAATACTGGTCTGAGTATATATTAGAATAAACATGCACATAAAAAATCAATAGCTTAGATCTCCATGAAATAGATCAACTGTAGACCATTTAATCAAGGAAAATTTATAAGGAATACGTTGTGCAAATGCATAGCCTAAAATTCAGCAAAAACATGGTTACTATGAACTCCGGCTTCAACTGTCATGTCTTCTGCCCATAAGATATTGTATGTTTCTAAAGGTAGATTAATGTTTTTACAATATGCCATACTTTATGAAGATTGAAAGTTCCATAGAAAAGCAAGTGAGGATCAGATTTTCGAGTTATCTCAATCAAGTCCAGCTACAGATTCATTGTAAGCTTTAGTTAAAGATGCCACAATATAAGCAAAAGCAGCAGCAAGTGACACGAAGCCTTACAATGACTTTCTGCAGAAAGATTATAGCACCAATATTTGTTGTCTAAGAAATGTGCACAATGAAAATTGTGGTCATTATTCAAATTGAGAAGTGGAAAAAGAACATACAAGTAAGTCATCTGGAGAAATATTGGACTGTCTGTCGTCAGCCATGGCATCTTCACTCCCGCGAGTTGATCTACGCTGGTGCCCTGGATTTTCAGAAGGCTCTGACACACTCTCACAAGCTTTATCTAAAAGCAATCCTTGCAAGTTCTTCAAAGCTTCATGAGCTTGGGGAGAGAAATAAACACTCAAAACAGTTTCAAAATACTCAAGCTGCAAGAGATTTAAGATAACTCCTTAGAGAGAAATTTCATAATTCAACTATAAATTTTCAAAAGAATATTTTATTCAAAATGAATTCAGTTATGAGTACCTCAATCATTAGCTGACAGAAACCATTTGTATCCAACACTTTCAAATCTTTATTTTTATTTTCATTGAAAAGGCTAATAAAAGTGTCAATCAAACCTTCCACTAATATGCCTAGTATCTTCTCCAACAAAGGTTGTGCACCATTGGAGACCTGCATACACATAAAACTTCCATGTAGCTTATGAATGCTTAAAGAAACTCCAGAATTTGAAGGTATAACACTATAACTACTCCGACTGTACACAAGATTAAACAAGGCCGCAGTCAAATGGCAAGATTAAGATATTCTCTTCAAAAATCATTCAGCAATTGAGTTTTATGAAACCTTTAACATGAATTTTATCAATTATACTTAGTATTGACAAACCCAGTTGAAAAGTTGCTATTTGCAGCTTCTAAAATAGTGCCCATCAGAAATGACTAATAACATGTTGAAAATAATTCAATATTTCCTATTATTGTTTCAATAGTAATTAGATGGAATTAAAGATGGAAAAAAAAATCAAATAAACATCCAACTCTGTTAGTATTTGGCTCCAGAAAAAATAAAGGAAACCAAATCGGGAAGTGTGTTTTCACAACACAAACAAAAAAAAGGAACCATCATGAGATTCAAATGTTGACATACAGACATGAAGGATACGAGAAAAAAAATTTAAAAACTCTTCCAATGTTCTTGAATTGTGTGCATCTTGCCTCGTTTCCTTGTCATTTTATTCTAGAATTGTACCATTATTATTGACCAAAGGATGATATAATGAATATTAAACAAAATTTCTACGAGTTTCACTAAGACATAAAGAAAGAATAAGCAAAGGAATTTTTAAACAAGAGTGTAACAAGAACATTGTTGAACCTCTGCATGTACTCCCACAAGGATGTGCAGCAGATCAACTGTTGCATCTCGAATACCCTGCCACAGAATGCAGCCATTAAGATATTTTCCTTGGGGGTGAAAATGAATAACCAGTTGGAATGTTTAGTTAATGAGTAGTTCAATCTAACTTTTTACCTTGACAGTAGGTGCACCTCCCCACTCAATGCCAGAACCAAAAAGATAGATCTGAGCACCATCCCTGATTAAATCTGACTGTTTGATGGCAACAAATATTAAATTAATTTCCAGCTGCATTTCTGACTGTTTGATTTTTATTTGGTCATTTTCAAACGGTAATATTTCCTTGTTAAATAATTATGCATGACCATTCAGCAAATCATGCTTATTACCATTTCTCAGGAAATAAAAATAATGAGAAAACAGATTTCTAACAAGATATTTATTTTCGTTTAAAAAAAGAAAGAAAATTCAGCACCTTAGCACATGTATATTGTCCAAGTACTTTCTCCTCGAGTGCAGAAAATGATGTCACTAGGTCTCGCATGTCGGCATTTTGTTCATCATCATCCCTGGAGTTATCAGAGAATGAAACAGAATATGAAAGTAAGCTATAAGAACCACATTAATATCAAGTAGTTTTGCTAGTTCTAACTATCTAGTGTCGACTACATGAACTTTATGACTCTATTTGAGGTCACATGTTCAAGTCACGAAAACATCCTCTTGCAAAATACAAGGCAAGATTGCATACAATAGATCCAATGTGGTACAACCCTTCTCCAGGAGCCCCCACTAGCAAGAGTTTTGTGCACTGGGCTATCCTTTATTTCTAAAATACATTTTGCTGAAATCCTTTCCAAATTGAGGCCATCTTTGAACAGGAGGGAGAAGCCAGAACTTGGCAGGAGAGATGGAGCACTTAATGTGCATATTTGCTATTGAGTTAGCTGGCTACACACAAGACACAGATACAGCAGGAAGATTGGCAGTGGACAAGCAAAATTGAATATGTAGCTTATGAATACATGGATAAGAAATGTTTAATTGGAGGAAATTTCATTAGTAAATTAAAAATTCTGACCGACTCAGTTAATCTTGCAAGTTCTGGCTTTATTTATTGAACATGGGTTTCCAGGATAGATTTAAAAACTTATCCATTAACTTGAGATTAAACACACACATACACACACATTTCAACCTTTGATGTGAATATGCATCATCATCCGAACAATGTGTCTATTTACTTAGGGCGATAGATTTCCTATGTCCAGAAACAAGACAGGATCTGCTTTTGTTTCCATTGTTTACCAAGAACGAAAATGTGGCAGGAACAGGAGGGGGCTTTATTACAGAAGCCAAAATTGGACAAAAAGCTTCCACCCAAAGATGCACAGAATTGGCACAAAACTTCCACCCAAAGTTGGGTGGAAGCAAAATTCAAGCAATGGAAGCAGAGAGTGAAAGACATTAGTGCCCTTGGTTTGTTGAAATTACTCTCCTATATATACCTTTTTCCCACTCAACAAAAGAGTCCTTGACAGATCTTGTTTCTCTGTGCCCTCTCTCTGCCAGACTTGTTCCACAAACAAGGGATGGAAAAAAAGTGTTCTCCTTCCATCATTTGAAATACCCAATCAAGGCATGACTCACTTCCATTTAAGAACAATGTCAAAGCTAAACTGACTAAAGAACTTTTCCCCAGAAAATGGCGACAAAATAACTTCCAAGCATAAAGTAAATCAAAATTTGAAGAATACTTCATGAGTTACTATCATACCTGTGCTGTAGCCACACATGCTTGTACCTATTGTACAGAATATGGGAAAGCTCATCTTTGCAATGTCCGATGTTACTTAAAACTATAAGTAGCTTCCGGTGGAAATCAGAAGTAGCAGCAGCACAACCACCATATGAAGTAGACAATCCGTTCTCAATATTGTGCAGATACCCATTTTGAAGAGGGTTATTCTCTTTATTTGATCTCCGTTGAGAAAGTTCACTAGCAATTCGCTCAAGATAACCTGAACCACTTGCACGATGGCAAAAAAAAAAAAATTATGATCATAAATAGAAAACAAACTATCACATTTATGTTACAATAATGATGGGACATACCTGCAAAATCCAAGAAAGAGTTCAGAAATGCAAGTCTTACTGATTCTTGAATTTCTTGAATATGTTCAGACACGTGCTGGTACTTAATTGTTTCATTTCTCAGGCTCTCAATCAAACTAACAGAAAAATAAAATAAAACTTCTAAGGAAAATTGATAAGAAACAATTTGTATTTCAGATTATTTATTTCTGCACAAACATATTTAGCTCTTCACTTTGACGATCAAAGAAAGAAAATGGCCAGTCTCAGTGTCCGAGGCTACTGCAAATGCAAGGTATATAGTCTGAGGGAACTACAATGTCTTGAACCATGGCCAGGTAAGTGACAAGCTGCCTTGTTGCATTTTTCCATGATACCAGCAATCATTCCAACTAAAAAAAATTGCCCTAATCAGTAATTTCAATTGTTTCATGATCATTTCATGTTTTAGTTCCAATACTACCCAAAATACGCAAGATCAACTTTACCGCATTCATTTTATTTTGATTAACCATTGCTATATAAATATCAAAATTTACTACATCAACAATCTTGATTAGACATGTAATACAACAGATATACAGATATCATAAACAAGCAACAATCAATCGTGCAGATTAGTTGAGATGCCAATAGTTAATCAGTTATCAATGAAGCATCATTTAACAAAAGGGAAATGATGATACTTCCTCTCACTCAAGATAAACAACTTACTTGTTGATACGGTCCATAGATGATATGATTGTTGCTCGAAACACAAGGGGCAAGCAAGAAATTGCATAAGGAGATCTATTACGCTCTAGAGTAGTTAAAGGATTCCACATTTCATCTGGAGAAATCTCCTTGGTAGTTGCCCTCATCCAGGTGCAGAGCCTCAAGATGTAAATCTTTGTAATGTCAAAGTAGAGGCCACGCAATGCTTTAACTGTAAAGAACAGGACAAATGTAATATTACCCATCTTTTAAGCTAACACAGTAATTTAAATAAAAAATAATTGAATACCAGCAGCTGGTGGGGCAGATTCTTTTCCTTCGAATGCCTGACATGTTTTAGCAATCTCCTTTATAGCATCATTCATGAAAGGCCGCAAAATGTTTGATTCATCAAAATCTCGGAATGTACTTTGGACCTTCAATATAAATCCCAACACGAATCATCTTAAACTTAGATCATATATTGAGCAGATTAAATGATATTAGGTCTGGTGCGGCATCAATAAATATCTTGGAACAAAAATCAAATTTGTGCATCGGCATTGTATATCTTTGGTTCACATAAGGAATCCCCTAAATACTCGAGCACAATTACAGTCCTATATTGCATCCTTAAATACTCAACTAGATTTCCACTGATTGATATGAGAATTCAGACAAAACCCTCAATATCCCTAGCCGTAGTATATGTGGAATACCATGAGTCAAATAGCATCCAGTACAGAAAATCTGGGGTGCAATATTCTTGCACATGGAACACATCCAATTCACAGTATTATGAGATCATGTTGTTCATGTTCCTAAATTTCCATTATATCACTAAACAACGGATACTCTTAGATTTCCTTTCCTAGAATACATGTCAAACAGTAAAAGCTTGTTTTCATAGTAGTTCAATCACCATTATTCCTAATGTACATAGCAAACATTAAAAGTTTGTTTCCTATCTCTAGTTTTACCCATTCTTATGGTGCTGGTTAATAAAAATTTCAATAATCTAATGCTCAAAAAACAACATTGATGTGTACATTTCATCCATGAAAAAGTCAATTTATGGAAGAGGATAATAACTCCATCCATATGCCAAGGAACAAAACATGAGCATCACACAATCACTCTATTAGCCTTGGTCTGAGACTCCGAACACTTCACACTTACAGAAGCCATTAAGGGGAGGAAGAGGCATCAACCTTAATCATTAATGAGAAGTTAGGGATGCAAATAAGGATGTGAAAGTCTTTAATCATACCTTTGCCTCAAACGCAGCTATAGTGCAATGAATCATTACTGTAACCTCCTCAAGAGCATGAGTTGAATACTTAATATCACCAGATTTCTCATCATTCTTACTAGAGGGAGGTTTAGAGGTTGTATCTGTATCAAGAACCCCGCCACCAGTGGTCACCTGGAAAAGTAACCAATAGCTCTAAATCATCCATGAAACAAAGTATTTCTTGAAATCAGAAATCTTTATGCTATCTAAAACTCAATAAATGTCTTCTCATATATTGTTCTAACAAAGATTGCCTTGTCTATTATGGCATAAGGATTAACGAATTCAGAGAGTTTTGCATTTTTGTTGAGTGAAATTATCAGCAGCAGCAGCCATGTTTGTCCCATCTATTTGGAATCAGCAACTTTTGTGAAAGAGGCAGACTTTTTCTTCTTTTATTATTATTATTTAAAAAAAAAGAGAACAGTAGAAGTAAAAGAAGACTTTGGAAAGAAAAATCTCAGACACACAACAAAATGTACTCAGAAAAGGGTTAAAAAGTAAGCATCTTATCATCTGATTCTTGAAACACATTGAAGGATATATGAATAGCAACCGCAGAAATACCTTAGCTTGCAAGTGAGGAATAACCTTGCATTTCATATTTCAAAGGTTAAAGCACTACTAGGCATTCAAGGCACAAAAATATGATTTTACATAATTTACAACGAATGATATATACTAAAATACCTTGGCAAATTTTCCACTGAAAACAGATATGGATAATCTCCAAAATGGTGGTATATGATGGATTAGAACAGTGTTTAACATATGGATGTATCTTCCTCTCAAAATATCCATTTCTTCCCCGAGTAGATGTGACTCTAGTTCAGAAGAGTCATCCAAGGACACCTCTGAGTCTAGCTACAAAAAATAAATCATGCCAGTAAAATAAGTCAAAATCTAACTCACAACTAAAGAGAAAAACAGATAAATAGAGAATGTGCACGTTCTAAAATTGAGTTTGAGATGGGACAAAGATTATGTGCTCACATTAGAGAACAAAGAATTTTTGGATTGTGGTCATCCTATTATCAATCAAAGTTGTCAAACAACCATTTATGGAATTATAAGTAGAAAACAATTAAAAATTTGGGAAGTTAACAAACATGCCATTCAAGTATTTATTTTTCTAGCGCCCGTTCTAAAAGTAGAAAATTATCCTTCTGATTTGGGGATGTTAATCCTATGAATACCAATTTACTCGAGTCTTCTTGAAGTTGCCTCCATCTTGCATCAGACTTGAATCTCTCTCGAATCTTCTTATGCAAGATTTCCATTTGAGCCTCATGATTTGAAGTGCACTTTTCAAGCAAATTTTTAATCCTCCGATTCTAGAAAAATGGGGGGAAAATCACAATCACAAGCCTTGTCATAATTTAAACCAGCAATTAACAAAGAAAGAGAATGGTGCCAAATCATTTTCAGGTTAGTGTCCTTGCATAAGAGATGCAGACCTGAATGCTAAGATATCGCCAGACAGGATCTGAACTAGGCTCCAACTCCAAAAGCAGCCTAACAATGTTCTCAAGCTAGAAGAAGCATATGAAGTAACCAAAGATAAGATGTAATGGAAAACAGTTAATTGAAATAGCAAAGGTACTAAATACATGTAACCAGACGTTTCATTCTCAAATATAATTATCACTGTACTGAATGGCAGACAAAGTGGAACATAATCGTGTGTGTACATATATATAACATTAGTAGCCTCTTTTTCTAACACCAAAAATAGTGCCATATGCCAGCAAGCTCATAAGCTAATACTACAACTAAGTTTAGGAGGAAGGCAAGATGGGAACACACATGTAAGAAATGTATTTGCTTCAATTTGAGTTACTTTGCTTCCACATTAGGAACCATGATTAGATTACTTATTTTCAAAAACAACATTATATTACTCCACAACCATTAAATCTATACAAGACACAATACAACAGATGGGAACTGAATTTACATTTTCCTCCTAAAAATTTATTACATGTCTTTTAAAAGTAAAAGGGCGGAAGGAGCAAACTTACATCAGCTAAGTCAAGCTCTGGATCTTCCATTGATTTGTAAAGCATCATTCTAAATTCTTGCATTACCTTTTCTACTTCCTCAAGTACACGTTTCAGTATACCAACCTACAAATGAGGCCACAAACCAATTGAGAACTACAAAGTGGCAATTTCACTATCCAGTTCAGTTAAGAATGATAAACTATGTTCCTCGAGAACAATGTGGTGAAAACCATAAGATTTCCCACAAATGCCCATAAAGCTTACAATTCTAAAATTTCAAACATGGAGGACAACATCTATCTTCTCATTAATATGATGTTAATCTGCCTTTTCAATATGTCAACATATAAATAATAAGAAATCATTTTACAAGATATTTGAAATGTTAACAATGAGCAGGTTAGTATTTCTGAGGCACCTCAAGAAGAAACAACTTAACATGAGTGGAGGTTTGTGCCTGAGACTATTGCCAACCATGAAATAGTACAGAATTTCCAAGCATAAGTGAAGGAATCCTATCAACAGTAGTTTTACTGTTTACAATAAAGCACCAGAACAAATCCATAAACTTTTATAGCCCTTGGAAAAGAATGAGATATGTAAGTGAATGTTAAACCCTTTTTATAACATAAGTTCTTTCAGTATAATTAATGTTGCCTAAAGAATCAGCAGACACAGTAAACCTATTACAAGTGCCTCTATATGACACTGCTTATGAATCACACCACCTAAATTGCCTGTAAATGAAAATCATTACTCCAATAGAGATGAGAATGAATTATGGTATTCCTAGTGGAAAGATCAGGATATGTTCAACCATGTAAGATGATGTAATTTTTCCAGTTATGAAGAAGGCAGATGCCCAACAAAACGAAGATCCATTTTTCGAGTTAGTTACTAAATCCAAATGGGAGATACTAATGAGAAACATACCAAACATCTCCTGAAGATGTGTGGTTCATTCAGAAAGCCATTTCAAGAAATCTAAGAAAGAAAATAATAACATACATGAGAAGGAAGGACGATTGACTTTGCTTTCCTATACTCTCTAACTGCTAAATCATATTCGCCCTTGGCAATGCTCCCACGAATCGAACTTGGTAGATTAAAAAGAGTTCGAAACCTCTGAAGCATTCCTTGAACTGATCTAATTTTCTCTGCTTGCACCTATTTATAATCACGTAAGTAAGAAGTCCTTCTCAAAGCAGAAAAATAAAACAATACAAACCTTTCCATTCCTGAATCTCGGTATTTACCTGCCTCTCAAATAAAGGTTGAAATGCACGGTTTGCAACTTGACTGATATTTTGGGTGGATTCATACAATCGACCAGTACCTGCACCTTCTGGATCCTCCTCTATCTGCCTCAGCTTAGACTGGATATCTGCTTGGCACAGTTAACTTCTAAGGATAATCTTAACTATTCAATAATAGGAAAGAACTTTTTCTTATGAAAATTTTATGCATGAGAAACTAACTGCATCAAAATTGTGATGAATGAATGGTATTGTAAAATACCATCAATTGTAGTCTTGCAAGAGATAAAGCAATCGAAGTTTTCTTTCACCAATTGTTTCTTTTCTTGAGTTCTGCCTTTGAGATCAGCTTTTAGTGTAAGGGCCCCAGCTTCTAAATCAGCTGCACTTGTATCTTGGTGAACCCGTGACAAAAAGATCTTGGGGTCAAAGTTCGGAGAAGAGTACGTTACTTTATCTGCAAAAAAGAAAAAACTAAAGGAATCATGTCAAATTATAGTAATCAAGTGTACAAAATCAAATTATCAACTACAACTAGTGATTCAAATAGGCTCATAGTTGTCAGAACCTAGAATCATGATAATCCACATTCCTATCATCCGCATGAAATGTTTTAGATATACAAGATTGATATGATATATAAGAACCAAAAATAGTAAAGAATTATGACTTACAACAATTTGATATGAATTCATGTTATATGATTCTAAGGAAAAGAAAAAGAAAATCCATATGAAATTAAGCCCAACCCAACCCATTGGAAGAAAAATCAATCCGTCATTAAGAACGGAGATGGTAAAAAACGAATATTTGATTCCAAGACAAAAGTGAGAATGTAAAGAAGAGAGCTAGAGTCAATGGTCGCATAGGAGAACCACAAGGAGACTTGGAGGCAACAACGAGAGTGATGTCAATAATGCTCCACAGTAACTGAAAAGACAATCAAAGACGAATAATTATTGTCACATTTAGACTCATAGAACCATAGTAAGTTGTGAGAAAGAAGTGCATGGTGTCTTGCCACATCAAAGTCAGCTTCAGAAGAAGTTGGTGGAAAAATATCCAGTTGCTCATTTCATTTACAGAAATTGTAAGGTAATTTTCTTATCAATGTGAAACACGAATTTACACTTTTTTCCCACATGTAATGATTAGCATTCTCCAATAAGCATATTAGAGTATCAAATAGAAAATTGCATTGTTTTGTGCTTAGTATTGAAGAATTGTCCCAAGAAAGAATTTTTGAAACTTATTTCATGGTTTTTAACTAAACCATACATTTCATAAAGGCCGAGCTCCTAGTTGCTAACTTCAATCAAGCGATGACTGATGGTCCAAATAATTTATTAAATGACTGAACAAATCTCAAGCGATGACTGATGGTCCAAATAATTTATTAAACTCAAAGCGGACAGATGTTGCCCAGTGCAGTATATCTGACAATAGATATTCCTCAAGAATAAGCAAACTTTTAAAGCATGATCATAAAAAAAACTGATCAAAGGAAGATTCACCATCAATCTTATCGTCATAGCTACATTTGAGTCACAGAAAAAAGCAAACAGTATAGGAGCAAAGGGCTGAAAGTGGATAAACTCCCTGTTTAGCACAGTCCCATGACATGAATGGTTAACCAATCTGAGATTTACCCCCTCACTCTCTTTATATCCTCCTGCCAAAGATCAAATCAATTTTTAGATCAGCTCACCATGGCAGTCCTAGCATTGCTACTTGGTTTCAATTTGATTGAATGGCTACTAATCCCGAAAGCTTAGGCGGTGAGGAAGAATTCAATTATATACTTAATATTCTTAAAACAGCCCCTTGTATGTAGAAAAACATAGTGGAGTAGCCCCACCCTAGCCTATCATTTTGGAGTAACTAAACTAATGAACATTCGCATTTTTATTCTTGACACTTTCACGGATGGACTAGCCCCAAAGCATGTAAACTAAATGATATAATTTTTTACGTATTTCTAGTCAGCTTTTCTGTTTGATTCAGTGATTGCTTATCCCAAAATCTTAAATTGTTAGTCAAGGCCCAATTTATAACTTTTTCAAATGGCTTGTGGCAGGGATTCAAGTTGTAGGAGGAAGAGTATCATAATGTTGGATGTGTTGTAGCCATCTCTAACAGAACTAGTAATTGAACCAGGAGACAGAGATGTGGATTTATCACCATTGCTTCAACTGATGCTAAGGAGGTTGATTATCAGCCCTGATGAAATTACAGTCACCAAGGATGCACCAAGTATAGATGTGAAAGTGAGGAAGAATTAGTATTTTGGTAACGGTGAGGATCTTGACTCTTGAGATTGATTTTATAGGAAAAATTACCTAACAAAACCTTGTATAGAGTCAGAGAAGATTTGCAAAATGGAAGATGCATTATACTTAATGTTCATGGAGAAGATGTTATCTATTTCTTTAGATAAATGTTTCCTTCCATACATCCTGAACATGGCAGGTTCGCAATGCCTTACAACTGCAAAAGCATGACTCACAAAAAATGTGGAAAACTAAAAGGATCGTTGCCTCAGTTTGTTTACTATTTAATGATTTGAGGTGGAGGAAAACTGTTAATGAAGTGGTATGCAAACATTCAAGACAGTGGGTCAATAATAGCAATATACACAACTTTTGTTCAAGGTTTAGCAAAAAACCACTATAAATCAACGAGTACTATATAAAAAGTAGTCAAATTATTCATATAAACATTTCCTTCACTGCTGGCAGAACTTAGCAAATTGCACCTCAATCCTACTGTAAAAGTAAAATCCTTGAAAAATGGGAACGGCTAAGAGAACTATTGCCTTTATAACAAACTTGAATTTTCTATATCTTGGTCCATAAAAGATTGGATATTCAGAAATAAATTAGATAATTTTTCAGTTAAAGATACCTAACTAAGTGTGAAATTATTACATGGAGCAATCAAATGGAACCTAAGTAGTGATTAAGTAACGATGACGGATTCTTAAAATATTAATGGCCGAAGAAATAACTATTCTCTTTGAAAAAAAAATAAGAATTATAAAAGCACAAGAAAGAAAAGAAATTTGTTAAGAGGCATCACAAGGCATTACAAGATATTTAAAAGAAACACACAACAAACTAAGCAGAATTACAGTTATTCAAAAGGTTCAAAATAAGACCATATGTAGATCATCTCTTTTTATAAGATTACTCAAAACAAGGGCATACCTCGTATACTAGGATCCAGGGATTCAGACCTTTCTCTTGAAAGTGGAGAGCTTACTGAAGCATCAGTAATGAGCTTCAATGACTTATTGTCAATTACCCTGATAGAACCAAATATTAAACTGGTGAGGCAAAGAAGAAATATACTGGTAACACAAAAGCCCAGTGGAAACACTGTACGAAAGTAAAAAAAATAGTGTTGTAGTTAGAATTATTCTGCTTGTTTTTGTGTGGGTTCGCTAGTGTGTGTATATTGCCCTCATGTCTATACAACAAACCTATCACATAAAAAACAATTGGAGTTCCTCTATGATTTGTTGTCAATTACCATACTAGAACAGAATATTAAGATGTTGAGGCAAAGAAGAAAATATTACAGTGATGATGTAGCTTTTGAGTGAACTTTTTAGAGTGTGTATGTTAAAGTTTGAGATCTCAAGTTGTACTAGTGTTTTGGTCTTGAATTATAACGATATTGTTTTGATATCGCGGCAACATTCCAATATATGGTGAGGGTGGTAAATTGCAGGTGGAAAGAGGGAAGAGATGAAGAAGAAAAGGAAGATACGACTATATATAGTTGCGTTCAATATTTGCTTTCCATTTGAAATGCTACAATTTTTATATCATGTCATATGGAGATCAACTACAAAACAATAACAGCAACATCTCAATTTTAGCATGCCAAGAGGTATCAAGTGTTCGCATAAAAAGAAACTTGTTGACATGATTGATACAATGGCACAAGAGACATTGTCTCAATGCCGAGTAATATTAAGTTTCAATGATTTATCGAAATAATTCTTTTCATCAAAAATGTTACAAGAAACCTTTCAAATGGATTGAATGCCCTTACTATAAGAGTTCTTCTCATTATATAGAAAATGTTAGCGATTTACAGAAAGTTACATAACAGATTTTCAGTCATAAA
>JBBPFQ010687776.1:0-15054 GCA_037974815.1 Kaempferia elegans | reverse complement strand
ATTGTCATCTCTAAGACCCGTTGTTTTGTGTTCGAATTTAATTGCAAATCCACTTAATTATTTTTTATTCAACTAAGATACTAATTATAGTAAAAGATAATTACATTTATCTCCTGTTCCTCACAATTCATCTTAGATTATATAAAAAAGAAGTAAATCATGTGGTATCACCAAATGGATAAAGGATGAGAGGGATAATTTTATGACAAGAGAGATAAAAAGAATGTTCATGTATACTTTGGCTAAAGAATATGTAGAGGTTGAGTCCTAAGAGCGGTGGGAGCTCTCCAGTAGCTCTCTCAATGTCATATCAATGTCAGTAAAAAAATCTCATACACCACTCCATTATAAAAACCTCTCAATAACCCACATTTTCTTGAAATTTTTTTTTTAATTTAAAAAAAAAACTAAAATAAAAATTTATTATAATAAAAAAACAAAGAAAAAGAGCCGGATGCCACTCCTTGAATAAAAGCGAAGGAACTTTCTTTACCATGGAATGGAGCTCCCTCATCCCATCAATGGAGCTCCCATTGGGGAGGCTCTTCAAGAGTGTTGTACAAGAGGATACAATTCCAACTTAAGTGACAGTTCTTGAACATATTTGTAAATACTAAGAGCTTTTCACCAAAGAACTTAATGCCTATGTCATCAGCCATTCTCTCAAGGGTGACATTAATAGACTAATTTGACTAAGTTAATGCAATCTGAACCTAGGAAACAAATTAATGGTCAAAAGCAAGCTAAAACTTCTGAAAATCTAGGAACATCATCAGAAATAGACTAAAGTTCAATATACTTTCAAGTTATAATCAGGTTGAGTTAGGCTTCAGTTTCAGATGGTTTGTCTTCCATATAGACCCAATCTGGGATCCCGAAGAAGGGTGGGACTACACAACTGGGAAACCTTTAAACACAATAGCATATCCCTTTGGTTTGTACTTTTTAGAGAGACAATACAATATACAAGATGGCTTGGGACTGATTATTTATCTTGTGAAGGATGGAGATTAGAAGCAGTGATAAACTATAGATATATTTATTATAAATTGAACCTGATAAGCTTTGGCCGCAACTTGCAAAGTTCTTGCTGGCTAAGCTGGCTAATATTGCAGGACTAAAATGATATAGTATATAATGTTCCCAATTATGTGTTCTCTCACTTGAGGGCTTCTATCTCTCTCATAGTCTGGGCTTTGTCTCCTTCAAATTGCTCATCTTCTGCAGAAAAAGTTAGGAAAATGACAGCAACAAACAATAGCCAAACCTTGATCAACTAATCCTGATCTGATGCTTATTGCTTGGCAGTAAAAGTGAGTAAATGAGTTTGTCTACTTAAGTATTTTGCTTCTTAGTTATCTGTATCTATTCAATGTCAAACAAAAGTTGGATATGAAAAGAAACTGCTTTTATTTAGTAAATCAATTGGAGCTCTGACATACCTTTATCCAACTTGATTTGTTGGAGCAAACGAAGAAGCTTGTTCTGATTTGTGATCAATATAGTTCTTATTTCAGGAGGCTTCTTTTGATTGATGACAAAAAGCTAAAAAAATTTCAAAGAAAAATTAACTCATAACCAAGAATATGTTATTAACAAAAAAGAAAGTTTCTAAAAGAAAAAAAAAAGGATGCAAGGTATACCTTAAATACACGGAATGCTTCTATTTGAATATTCTGACTTGATTCCTATTAGTAAAGATGATTGAAAAATGATTTCTGATAATAGTCTAGGTAAATATAAAATACATTTATCATATATAACAATGGCAATGAAATAATAGCATTGCCAATAGTTGCAAAATAATCACAACTAATCGTTGTTATTTATCAATAGCAAAAAAAAGGAATTGTCAATTTAGCTATAATAGTAAATCATGCCATTTGGCAAACACATCTTTTTTACTCATATCTGATACATTTAACTTAATTTACACTAGCACTTACTGATGATTTTCAAACCATATAAATTTTAGCCGTAGTAACAAAGTAGCATAGAATGCTTATGCATCCTGATTAGGAAATATTTGAGTAAACGTACCCTTAGGAGATTCATTAGGATCATAAGATTATCCTTTGAACTAACATAACGCACCATAATTGTAGTGTTTGATTGATCGAGTAACATATCACCTAGAAGCTGAGTTAAAATGGAGTAAAAATGAGGTTCTTGAAGTAACTACTCAAGACTGTATATAAGATGTATAACATCATTAAATTCCAAACATCAAACTGCAAAATGCATCTAGAACATAATTTGGAATATACCTTAACAGACTGCCTTCTTATGATGTAATTGGAAGATGATAGGAGCCTTGTGTTGTATTCTGAAAAAAACTGAAAGAGAACACTTTAAAACAAAAGAAGCAAACACACATTAATTGAATGCCTATGGCCTTAGGATGACTACAAAGAAAATACAAACTTCTGCTGACTGAAATTTAAGATCACTCATATTAAAACTAATAATCTGAAACAAAATAACTTAGCTAATATTCAAACATCTAAAAGGAATCAGTTATTTAAGATATTCTGTAATTAGTTAGTCCTAACTCAATGGCAAAGTGGTTGTTATATTAGCAAAGTTAGTTATTCATAAGCCTGTTGTTCACGTTTCAGCTCTTTTTTAAAAACTAAAAAATAAAAGACAAAAATGAAATAAAATTCCACTCCCTGCAATATTTTACATTTATTTTCAAAAGAAGTGAATGCCTAGCAACTAGGTAGCTACACTTGTTAAGCTTCACATCAGCCACGGTGCTGCTTGATTAGGATCACCATTAAAATTAAAGGCATTAAAGTGATGCCGCAGTTGTAGATGCTCTCTAAGGCACCTTCTCAGAATAATTCCTTTATTTACACCGTAGATGATAAAACAGACCAAATATCAGCTTTATCCTCTCAGGATCTTGTATCCTTTACCATGAAGGAGAATTGAGAATAATGATGTGTTTGACTCATCAGCAAAGGCGTTTTTTCCTAATTTGGGCATCTTAGTTGTGTCCTGATGAAGGACGTCTATAAGTTTTTTGATAAGCATAGCAGTACTAAGACCATATTAAACATTTTGCGCTAGTGATTGAAGCCTAAGGTCTTTACAGATAAAATCAAAATAGATAGTCTAAATCTTGATGAGCTGACCCAAAAGGAAAGGGCTACCTGTAATGTTGTGTGTACAATTGGGTCTAAGATGCCTTCAGTTAAGAACCTTGAGATTTAACCATGTCGCCACCCTTAGGTTAGAGATTTTACATCGAAGTTTAAGCCAAAGGAGGTTTTGCATTAACAAAGGATTATAAGGCGTAGACGAGTTCACCATCATTAATTTGGGTTCAACAAGTTTGGATCAGTAGTTCATACTTACCCAAATTGATAGGACAATTTTCTCATTTAGGTCAAATCATTTCATATTAGTTTGGAGTTTGAGTTGTTGAACTAAAGCTTGCTGAAGTGGAGGTTTATATGGTTGGCTCTTCCATCACTAGTCATAGCTACATTTACGGTCGAACGCCGTCAAGGGATCCAGCATAATTCAACTAAACCAGACCTTGACCAAATGAATGCATATATACAATTATTGAAGGCAAGGAATACAGAAAAAGTGTTTTTACTTCTCTAAATAGTGCTGTTTCTAGGAAGTAAAAGCAAGATCTTTGCTTATATATCTCATCCCGTTTGTAAGTATAGAGGGGCAACAGCCTCTAGGATTCAGGTGTAGGCACTGCTTTCTCTGTTTATTTTACACCTTTTCCATCTAATTTTTATCTAGAATATACAATGATTGTGACACTATATAGAAGCTGTTGTGCAAAAGTTTTCCAGCTTCATCATCGATCAACAAATAAAATACATGTTAGTTTCAAGTGAAAACTGAATAAAGTTTATGGCACTTCTAGCTTGTGTGTGCTTTGCTGTTTGTCACTTATGTTGTTGAGATTGATTTCAATTGCACATAAAATTTTTGGTTTTTGTTCTTCGTGTTGATGGAAATTTATGTTATGCAGTGTTCTGATTGGTTCAGTTTCAGATACTAGGCAATTAGATGCATCCCATCTTCATGGGAAAGATTAAACAGGTGGTGTCATAGTGATATTTTGTTTCACAGGTGATCCCGTCCGGAAGCTGAGAAGACGGAAAATAACGAGTCTTCCAAACGGATGGGGATATGGTAATGGTAGGGGATGGTAGGAGTTTGGGTAGGGAGGAAGAGGTGGAGCTTAGGGACGATAATGGTAGGGAGAGTGGGTAAGTGGGGTCAAGGTGACAAGGGACGAGGGTGATGTAGAACGAGGGCGTCAACACTAATCGGAATGCAAAGAGAGTAAGAGTCACGGGAAAAGCTTACAACTTTTGCAGGGTGGTTGTCTTTGAAAGCGCTCACACACTGCCAAAGGCCACATGCACCTTCTTGGCAATCAGAGACAGGGATCCTCCTGAAGTTTATGCACACTCAGACGACAATCACGTTAGTACCAGAAACAAAGAAAGATCTCCCCAGCTCGGGTACACCGACGCTCAAGTCAGAAATCGTCCTCGATGCAGAGAATGTAGGATGCAGGAAGTGGAAAGTGGAAGGTGAGCGTGGGGAAAAAGAAAGTTAGAAACCCTAAAAGTGCCAATGGCCCAAAAGTCTCCTCCTCCCAAAGTGCCCAAAAAAAAGCCAAAGTCTCTTTCGTGTATGCATGCGTTCCTTTTTATAATACTTATTAGGCCTCTATTGTATCGAAGGGACAAGGCATATTCCTGTCAGAGAGTGTCGGGTGTCCGGGAGACCAAAGAGGTCCTTTGAAGGTTAGGAGAAGCTTCCGGGTGCCATGTTGGCCGAATATTCTCTGACAGGCGGTTATCTTGACAAATGACTATTCTCCTTCCACAGAGTTGGTATATGAGAGGACATCCGAACGGGCGCTATGTCTCTTGGACCGGTGGACAACGTGAAGCTGTCCTGAGAAGAGGTTAGGACCTTTTCGAGCAAAGATGCCCGAACAAGAGATAAGTGGTTCGGACAGATGCGTGGCAAGAAGAGGTTGTGGTAGAGTCGTGGTCATTCCTAGTGAGGATGTCTGAGCAGATGGATGGAGGTTCGGGGTGGCATGTAGTTTGATGCTGCGATAGGATGGGTCGTGAATGAACGCGAATGGACTACTTTGGTAATGGGGGACAAATCTGTCAAATGCCCGATCGGTCCTTTAGTCATCCGCCGAGAGGACTCGGGAAGTCTCGAGCCTAGGTGGGATTCGCATGATGTCCGGACGGATCTGGGAAGCTGGTGCCTTAAGAAATCCACGAGTGAACCTTATTAGTAATACGAGGGTGCCAAGTTATCCGCCTGGCTCATTAGCCAACCGGACATTGCCCTAACAGGCCTATTGCCCTTGCCCGTCCTAAAAGTGTCCGGGCGGTGGGTTCAAGATCACCCGAAGAAGGTTATCCAACCGGCAAGGGGCCAATTCATACGGACTAGACCGAGTCTTATCCAGGTCTACCCTGACCGCCATGTCATCTTGACTTCCAGCTCCATGGGCTTTTGGGGGCCCACCCTTAACATACCGTATCAACAGGTACCACAATAACTCACGTGTATCACAACAATGTGAATACTAACAAATAATAACACAATAGAATTGAGACCTACAATTTAGATCTTAAGTTGTACTATTGGCACAGCCAGGTGCTTTTTGACAAATAAATGTCTTCCAAATCCAACATTTACTTCAAGCCAAATTAAATGTATGCAAAAAAAAATTTAAATTATAAGCTGGTCCTAACTATACCAAAATGAAAGAAGTACCAATCCCAAAGTAAAACAGAAAAAGTGAGAATAAATAAAATATATGCAAAGTATGGTACATGAGTTTGACCATAACAATAATAAAGAAGAGAACAATAACCATCTGAATAAAAGCCCCAATCATCTCAACTTGGCCTAATGCAACTGATTATCATAAAATTCCAATACACAAGAACTGTTGAGAAAAATATCTTTACCCATTCATAATTTTTGGAGAGATATTCTGCAACGGTTGATTTGTGCCTTGTCATGAGCTCCTGTATAATAACATCTTTAGTGGTCAGTTTTTTTTTCTTGCCTTGTAGAGAAAGAGCAGGAACCCAGAATAGCTTTAGCAGACTCAGATTCCCATACTCCCTAGTAGAAGTTGAAAACTAATTTCATTGTTTTCTGATTGTTCTGCACTAATTACTAATTCTCAACTTTTATATAATTTCAAATATTTTAAGAATAATAATAGTTTTATATTCTTCATATGTACTATTTTCCATTGTAAATTTTCTATTATTTATAAAGTTAAAAAGGGATCCCAAACCAGTTCATACAAATCTGCTTAATCCATTCTAAAGTTTTGTGGTCCCTCCTCCCTACCTGTCTTGGTCAACCAACAAACTTAGACCATAAAAGCTCTGTGGTTTGAAAATTTAAATCCTAGCCGGAAATAAAATAAATATATGCTCTCAACTGTTTAAAGGTTACAAACTAACCAAAATTGATAAAAATAAACAGATTGTAACAGTTGCTTGACCTTAAAAGTTAAGTAGGCATCTGATGATATGTCAAAATTTGGAATCTCAATATAATCAAAGAACTTCTTCATTTTATCGAACTCTAGAACGTACCTGCAAAAGCAAATCAAGGACAAGTGCAATTGGCAAACAAATGGTTCCAAGTGACAAGCATGTTTAATATCATATAAAATGGAAACCAAAATCTTAAAAGCAAGCAACAACACTTATCCAACAAAGTGTGATGTAAAGACGATACATAGTCCATCAAAAGTTCTGTTCATCTTAAACACTCCACAGATTGAATCTATCGGCTTATATGAAGTTAATTATACATTCCTCCTCATCACTTATATCAATTTTCATGATTCTGTGCTTAACTGTATTTACTCTGTAATACTAGTTAGTATAGAGTTTTTTTTTGGTGAAAGTTGGTATAGAGTTTTAGCACAAGAGCAACAACATTTAAAAATTTTACCAGCCAGGAGTCAAGGCTGTTATCAAACTTAAATATTAATGGTTTATGTTTGAAGTGGAAGAATTTTAATTGAACGGTGTCTATTTACTTTTGGGACAGTGAAGTCGATACCACAAATTTAAAGAATGCAGGATTGATTTGAGGATAAAATTAGTCAATTAATACGAGTATTTCTAAAAGCAAAAAAGTGAAAGAAAAAAAAACATCAGAGATTTTTTTGCCAAAGGGCTACTATCAGTCAATGTAACACGTCAAATTGATCATTCTTGCAAAAATTTACAGAAATATACTAGTAACTGCAAATTCATATGGATAGAAAACATGTCATTATAAGGGAATTGTAATTGTCTGATATTAGTTCCTCCCTTGTGGTTAGAGCTAACCACGCTATTTTGATGGTTTGACAATGTGATTTAAGGTAGGCTTTTATATTTGATCTAGCACCATTGAAATGCTACAATTATTAGTACAAGATATAGATTTAGTAACTTTTTCTTTCAATATTTGGTGCTCCATTTGGTGCATCTCCTCTATCCCTCCTCTTTTTAATGTTTCATCTTCTCTTCGTATTAACAAAAGACAAAATTGACAGACGAGTGATGGAAAATGATTTTTCGTCTTGGTTGATAGTCTTTATTTGTGTTATTTTTCTTGCCATTCCCTCTTATTTTAGTATTTATTTCCTCCCCAACTGGTGAAAAGAATTGAATGATATCTTCTTAAGTTAATGGCAGACTCTATTAGTCTAGATAAACTATGACTCGATTGGCACTATAGAAACCCCAACAGCATAGGCGTCACAATAACATTTACCTAGGTATCAATTGATGACCAGTATGCTGCATTGTGACAATGTTAACCTATACTGGTAGCACAAAATAATAAATAGAATTTCAGAAAAAGAGAGATACTGATAAGACAACATAGCCACCTATCACTAGAAAATACTTTCTATGTAAATGAGGATGATTCAAGTCATCATCTGCTTTTCTATCTTAGATTGACTCCATCTGAAAATGCATTACGTTTTCATTCATAACCAACGCTCTAGGGAACAACAATTCAGATTAAAATATTTTGAGTGCTAAAAGAACAACAAAGATTTTACATTACCTTGCTATACTCTGGTGCCGAATACATTCTCTGAGCATTAGTCCATAATGTAAAGCCATATTCATGTCTTCATACCTTTATGCACAATATGAGATATATATATAATCATAACATAGATCTAGTTGGAGTACATATAGATGTATTTTTAAATTAGTAGAACAAGGAGACAAATCCTAAATCTGAAATGGACAAGGCATCACATGTGGCAACAAAATAAAAAGGAAGGTTGAAAGATAAGCACGGATCAAAACAAGATTTTATATTTCACTTAATACTATTGTAAAAAATATGTGCATTATCTTAATTTTCTTTGATGTTGTAAAGTCATAATAAACATTAAATGAAATTTAGTCTTAATTCCTCTAATGTCACGAAATCATTGCAATTTTATAAAACTTTTCTTCATGCCTCTGAATATAAATGCATAGTTTCTTCCTTATTTTATAGTACAATGACCCAAATTGGGTCCCCAATGTTGGGAAATGCCAAAATCAAACTCCTTGTTTGTAAAATACATAAATCAAGCTCCTTCTTTTCCAGGCCAAAATACCTTCAACTATTTCAACAAACAGAATTTAAAGTTTTGGTTAAATAGCTTGACTGAAAAATAAATTGAAAAGAAACATATTAAAGAAAAAGGCAAATGTCCATTTAATTTTATAGGTAAATATGTTTTTCTAATTTCAAAACTGAAAAGTTAATTATTCCATCAAGCTATTTGGTGAAAAAAGTTGATGGGTAGAAATTGGCAAAAATTAAATTATTTTTCTTCAAAAAGAATACCAATTAAATTAAATAGGAGCTTGCTTCTTTTTATTTTTTTAAAAAAATGAATTCTATTAAGTTGCTTCACCAACAGTTTAATAATCAACTTGATGACTGAAATAGTTCGATTATTTTTTAATAAAAGGAGGCAAATGCACATTTAATTTTATAGCTATTTGTTTCAAGTTGTTTGGTGAAACAATTTACCAATTAAATTACAAAAATTAAATTGATTTCTATCTTTATAAAGAAAAACAAATGTTTTTAAAAATATTTCAGTCAATCAAGGTTTTGCACTGAGCAAGCTTGATTTGAGGAATCAAGTTGTTTGGTGAAACAACTAGATATACAGTGTTAGAATACACAGGCCAATTTGGGCATTTCCTAATATTAGGGGTTTGGTTTGGATAATTTCTCTATATCACACATTTGGAACAGTGTCTCACCAATATCCATCTTATCATGTAAACATATGATTCCATGGGCATAGCCAAGTTGGTACCGTGATTTACTATCCTTCCACAGACCTTGGGGCGGACCGTGGAGGGCCGCCTGGGGTGAGCGTTATCACCTTTTACAACATATGATTCAAAATATGCTATAGATTACATATACTTGTATATACATATCATATCAAAATAATATCCCTCATTTTCACAAAGATAATTGATATGGTGAGGACAATCAACACCACGTGGTATGGTCAAGTCAAAGGTCAAGTGGAGTGGGAAATCAAAGTCAAGATGAACTTGAGTCAAGACAAACCGAGTTCAAGTCAAGTCAGACCTAGATCCAGGTCAGATTAAACCAAATATTTACCAAATCAGCTTCAAAAGAAGACCTCAAGTCAATTAAGCCCAAGAAGCATCCGAATGTGGTTGGCCCAAATTAGGACTCGACTCGGCTATTGTTGAAGCGTCGATCACCAAGGGGTGTGCTAGTTAAAGCACTGGACATACAGAGAGGCGTCCCTCGATAACAAAAGGAGGAGATGCACCTTTCGAGAAATAGGGTCACCCTTTCACTTTCTATTTAAAGGTAACTAGTTACAGCATCAAGGAAAACAAACTAATAACTTTCTATTTTCTTTACTTTTCCCCACCTTTTCTCAAAGGTACAACTTGAGTGTCATAGTAGCCGAGCCGAGTCCCGAAACGGTTGTTCTCTTAATGTTCTTCTCGAGTCTTTCAGACCCTCGCCCGAAAGATCTCTTGATTCCTCAGTCTATTGAAGCCCGACCTAAAGGCAGTTGGTCTATTGAAGCCCGACGAAGCCGACCTGATTAAAGCCCACCCCAATAGAAGATTGAATTGAAGAAGGCCTACTTAATTTGCATTCAACTGATCTAAATTACTTGATCATGGTTTCTTTGACCAAGTCATCCCATCCCTTGATCTCGGACCGAATCAATAATCATTCTAGACTTTTCACACTTCTCAAGAAACTCAACTAATACATTTACATTTTTTTTTTTTGGAAAAATCGGAACTAAATACTTAAATTACTCTCCGTCCTTATTTGTTCCTCTATCATCTTAAAAAATTGAAGAGCCACCATATAGAAATGACCAGACAACATGTGTTGGGAACATGGGAGATTATCTTTATTTATAAGAGAGTAAAAAATGAAAGATAAGAATTTTAATTACAAATGACAAATAACATGAAACTACTATTTCTCCTTAAACGACTCTTTTTTGTGAAACAGAGAGAGTAGTACCTAAGTTGAAAAAAAAAATGACAACTATATGAGAAGACATTAAGGTAAGTGGTAAGAAATTTAGAGATGATTTTGGATTCTCAACTCAGGAAACCTGCAATGGCAATTTCTCAAGGTAAGTAGAGATTGACTAATGGAGATTAAAAAGTTTGTAGAGAGGACAATATTATTCTTAAGGAAAATATTTTCTGTTAGGGAAGTGCCTGAGGTGGAGTTTTGCTTCTTTTGTCTCCATGGATGTTGAGAGTGGAGTTACACTTGGGCTGCAGTGTTTGGTTACATAGTGGCTATCATCTTATCCAATTTTTTCTTTTTTACTTTTGCTCTCATGATCATATTATTATATTATATAAATTTGAATGCTCTTGAAATAGAGGTAATTTTGCATTCTACCTGCATAAATTTTGACATATAGATGATATTTAAGGTGGCATATTCAAGTATCAACTTTATTGAGATTGAAGTTGACAAAACACCATTAATAGAATTTTTAGAGTCTTTTATGATCATCATGTGCTCCTTAGGTAAAGAATTTTACCATACTGTGGCTTGACTCACTATATTTTATAGATTAATTTAGCATTGTAGAAAGGATAAAACTCATAAAATGAAAAATATTAATATCCAAGAGCAATTAGGTGTAACTTCAATTTTCAATATATGATAAAGTGAGACAAAATAAGTTAAGAGCTTAAAGAGATGACTTGATTCGAATAGAAAGATTTAGAGTAATGGGAGATCAACTAAAATTTTAGTTGATGTAATAAAAAAATAATTTAGTTGGTTTAAATATCAATCTTTTTATAGAATTGCATGGAGTTAAGGGAGAAATAAGATCAATGTGGCCATAAATAGTTAGCGCAAATTTGGCTTTTTTTGCATACAAAACCTTATGAAGAAATTTGTTTCCTTAACTAGGTATCTATATATCGCTACAACTTATAACCCAGATCCAAACAGTAAAAACAGGGTTAGGGGAAGAAAGAGAAACAAATGGCAGAAACCTTACTATGATTCTATGGTACATTACCGGCATCTATGAGATAGATCAGTCACTCACCCAGAAATTAAGAGGTTCAAGAGATCTTTGTTAGCTTCCAAATAGTCAGATGCGATTAATCTTGACTGGACCTGCTGCCTTTGCAAATTAGCTACGATTTGGGTAGCATCATTGCGAGCCTGCAAACTCACACAAGATCAGACTTCAAAAACCAAGTTATATGCTTGTATACATAAATTTAGGACTTTTAATCACAGAATGTAACAATAAAACAGATCTGTGAAAAAAAAATTTGCAAAATGTTCTTCAAGGTTAATCATGTATTTTTAAATCTTATGAAAATATCATAGATTAAGATACTTACTTCTAGGCTTAATTTTGGAAGACAAACAATTAGAAGACGTAGGGTGTTCTCCCTAAAGAATTCCTGAGTTACTTGTGCGCAACCTTCAGCAGTTGGCTCTGAATCCCTGTTGCCATAAAGCACAATTTTCACCTCCCTGATGCTGCTAGATAGTTCTGTCAACTGCATAAGAAGAGATGATAGTTTGATGGACTATCAATATCTAAAAATTAGCTCGCAGAATGATACTGAAGATCTGAGTTGAACAAAGATACACTTTTCAACAACCAAATCTAAAAAAGAGAAGACGATGCTCAGTTTGGCATAAGAGTTGGATTTAGATATTGCGGCTGGAAAGAAAATAAAGGTACTTTCATAAAAAGTTTTCAATTGTAAACTCAAATACTCTTAAGCGGTATCACATATTTGTTTGGAAATTGAAGTGGCCAAGTAAATCTACTGTATTTTCAGTATAAAAAAAATGGATACAGACAAGAAGATCCTTGTTTATGGCTTAGTAGAAATCAAATAAAGATTCGGCTTCCAGCCGCATCTGAATTTATCAATGGCCAGACTTCATTCCCCTGAAACGCAAAAGATTTTTGATTGCGCATATATTGCTCTCTCCAACCAATGAATGTGCCGCTCCAGGTACAACGCGACAAAAATATTATTACGCCTATACAAGAAATGTTTTAATCTTTCTCATTGATAGTAATCGTATTCTGCTCTTCGATACGGAAAACAGAGGATTATATTCATCACTGCCTCAACATAGTGAAAGAATTCACACAAAACGAAGAGCACAGAACCGAAGTCGATCAGGGAGACAGATTTCAAAACCCGATCTTACCGTTGCGCAAAATGCCGATTAATACCGATCCTTGGCACAGATATAAAGACACATACACAGAAATAAATTAAATAATAATTAAAAAAAAAAACAAGATCAGAATCCAAGGATCGAGGAACACAAAAACGAGAGGGCATTAACTAATCCCACCTTCTCCTCCCGTTTGGCATCCCGCAAGTCACCGTCGCGGTCGAGGTATCTCAGGAGCTCCCGCGTCAGGCGTACGAGGTCGGAGGGGCTCTTAGGCTTGGTCTTGATCAGGTCTTTCACGTCCTCCTCCGGCGGAATCCGCTGCTTGTGGAGGTCCCGGGGCCGCCACAAGATGGCAAGGCACCCCCCACCGAGGGTGCCGCCGCCGCGACGTCCAGATTGAGAACTCGTGGGTGCTCGATGGAAGGACAGAGAGAGAGAGGGTGACGACTTCGATTCACAGTGGTGGCTCCTCCTCCTCTGCGCTGGACAACAACCACGACGACCACCCACAGATCACAAATAGCACAAATTAGCAACGCCAACAGTGGGCGATTGGCGAAGACAATATAATAATAATAATAATAATAATAATAATAATAAAGACTCCACGTACTCTTCCCGACGGTTCTTTCTAAGTTCATTTTTTAACTCGAGGCTTAATCAAAAACATACGGCAGAAATTTAAAATCACAGCTATATTTTGCCTTTTCCCCAAATCAAACCCTCAGTTTTGGAAACTTCTAAAATGCACACCTTCTCAGACTTCCTTTCTTTAATTGAAGACCCGGCATTTTACTGAAATAGCTTTTATAATACTCCAATATCATATTTTTCTAAAATACTCCTCCTTTTTTTAATAGGTCAATAAGTCAATTTCAGATTCAGAAAATTCTGAATGAGCTCAAATCAAAACCAATATATTCGTGGGAAACTTCTTAATATATTTATACACTCTTTGATAACATAAATGGATAACAGTAAATTAAATTGAGAGGGTATATTTAAATTTTTATTCTACTAATTAAAAAATTCATTGCCCTCAGTTTACTCCGTCAAATTCATATTTAATGACATAGATATATTAAAAATGTTTTCAAAAGTATATTAATTTTAATTTGAAATAATTCAGAGTTCTCTCATCCATCAGTTATTTCATCTGAAATTTTACTTCATTTAAAAATTTAAATTTTCAAACAAGGAAAATCTTAAGAACTCACTAGTAGTAATGAATAGTGAGTATCACTGTCCAAGGCTTTATAATAAGCTTAATAAATTTTATCAAGTTTTAAAAGTTTAAAAATTCGCTTCTCTTAATTTATACTATCGAACGCAGATCCGATGACATAATTATATTAATTAAGAAGGTTTTTAAAAGTACATTTCTTAATTACACATATCAGTAAACATCGAAAGACCTTATAATAAGTTTGTGATAAATTTTATCGAGACTTTACAAGTTTAAAAATTCTCTTCTCTTAATTTATACTACCTAATTAAGATCCGATGGCATAGTTACAATAAGAAGGTTTTAGAAGTACATTTGTTATGGTTTGAAGTGATTCGGCTGTTGGACCTAGAGAAAAAGAGAAGTATTTCAGAGCTATTGTACGTTATTTGAATATTATAAAAATTAAATATATAATGTGGATGATATCAAAACTTGCACGGATCAATAAAACATCAAAAATCCATCATTTTATCGAATCGCCTGAGCAAGTTTATCTTATTAAACTTACGATGAACTCAAACTTATTCATAAATATTATTTAAGCTTTTAATAAGCTAACTTTATTATTTTTATAATTTATATTAAATGTGCGTGAAAATTTCAAAAATAATCTTCATTTTTATTCCAAAATTTAGGTTGACTATAAACTTTTTTTTTGTCAAAATATTTAATGGTCTACAATATCTCATTTCAAAAAAGTTACTTGTGTTTGGTTGGAGTTTCGTGGACAATAGGCATGTCATGCATTGACTCATAGAACTCAAATCAGATCCTTTGTCCTACTTTTTCTTTCTCCCAATATCTCACTGTCGATCGGACGGCGTAGATCAGATCTAGATGTGTATTTATATCCTCGTAATATGTGGCGTATGATCTAGATCTGATCTGCACTGTCCAATCTGCAGTGGGACATGGGACAGAGAAAAAGTGGGACAGATGATCTGCTCTTCATAGAACTAATTAATAAATATTCACAAGGAGCGATCATGACTGTTTTTAAGAGTGGGGACGAAACTAATGTCCATAAGATGTCTAATTTATTAGAGGATGATAACTCTATTATA
>JBBPFQ010687678.1:0-15057 GCA_037974815.1 Kaempferia elegans | reverse complement strand
GTCTATTGAAGTATTATTTTAACTATGGTTGTTACTCTCCAATAAGTAAAATAGATATAAGATGGTAATATTGTAGAAGCTAATAACTCTACATATTATATCAACTATATACTAACTATTACATAATTGATTATAATTAAATAATATTTATTTAAAATATAGCGGACGTCATAAAATCCTTTTAATTTGTTGCTATTGAAATATTATTTGTATCCGCGGCTATACGTTAAATCGATCTAGAGGTTTTTATAAAAATAATATTAAATATAGACATATAGTCTTTGTGTGTGTGTTTTTTTTTAAAAAAGTTTCTTTCTTAAAGCTGGTTGGATGGATCAGATGGAACGTGGTTGGCATCAAATATGGGATTCCTTCTTCCCGTGCGTGGGTTATCTTCCTGTAAACCTCTTCCGGTCTTCCCTCTTTCGTGATATCCAAACCTTTCCTCCTCCACTCGCATCGTATCATATGGTGCTCCTCGCCCTCTCCTTCCTAGCTCCGTCGCTTGCCGTCGGAGTTCGTTCGCATCCTTCTCCTCTCCGTGCCTGGAAACGAGCGCGAGACCATGATCGTTCCCGCAAGTTCTCTTTCTGTAGCAGATTGATCCCCTCCTTCCCACGAACTGACGTCTTCACTGCGATATTGTCCTCTTCTGCTCCTCGATCTCAATCAGAATCCCATAGAACTCTTGTTGGGTCTCCTGCGGTTACCTTTCAGCAGGCCATTCAGCGCCTCGAGGTTTGCCGTCGACTTCTAAGTTTCTCTGCATTTCTATTCCAGTAGCCCACGAGTTTTGAATACATTGTCTAGTTGAGGATGTTGATCTCGCTGAGAAGGGACGGATCACGAAATTGGACACCAGTACCTGGAAGAAAGGATACATTAGTAGATTGCAAGTAAAATGCATAATACTAACAATTATAAACTTAGAACAGAGGTCTAATATGACAACTTAAGCATCAAAAGTAATGCAACTTAAGCATCTCTAGCTTTCACATCAGCCATCATCTATGTTCCTTTTATCTTGTGGTCGTTTTGAGGTCATTGCCTAGTTGACTCTATTTATTTTCCCACGAGGTATGAGTCTAGAAATTTGAATCCAATGGCAAGAAGAGAGGACGCATCTGTTAATTTAAACACTAATCCTAATCTCTTGATATTTGTCTTAATATTCAGCATTCAATACTCTAGTTTAATTGGTAATCATATGCAATATTACATGTTTTGAGCTGTAAGATGGAGCCCTCCAATCTGTGTACCATTTATGAATAGCTGTTAGTTGAAGGCCTCAGTTCATACGTAGTACTATATTTATCTCTTTGATTTTATTAGAGATCCCTTATCATTTTTAGTAATGTGTAGGACTATTGGGCTTCTGTGGGGTGTGCCATAATGCAATGCAGCAATACTGAGGTATTATTTTAACTTTTTACTGCGATCTTTCTCGATAAACATCATCCTTAGATTGCAGGCAAATACTTTTTCAAAAGCCATTACGAGTGTTTAGCCATTTTTGCAATACATTTGTATCCCATAGAATATACTTTTTAGTTTAATGAATACATGTGGTGCATCTAGGCAACCCCACGTTGATTGACTTATATAATCTTGTGATATTATAATATTCATATGCAGAGTTTGACAAATGGAGTGTTCTAAGTTTGCTATCCCTACGATGATACTTAAATTTGCTTGAATTATTGTTAATTGATCAAATAGGTTGGAGCTGGGACAATGAATCCATCAACATTCTTGAGGGTATTAGGTCCAGAACCATGGAATGTTGCGTAAGTCACTTTTGAGTGATTATATCCTATTATTAACATTTGCACCGTTCCTTCCATGCTCCATTAATGTTTCGACAATGTCTGATATATTTTTTTGACATTATTAAGGAGAAGATTTAATTTGAAGGACTAATGCCGAACCATTCCTTATTCAAAAGTGGCACAATTTTTTCTTTTATATAAAAATAAATGTGCCCAAATTTAGTATAGCCAACAATATATGTCATATATAAGATTTAAGTGTTACTAACAATATATGGTAGAGATCTTAAATGGGCTTGTGCCAAATATGACATGAGATCTAGTAATTGCATGGCCTATGTAATGGGTTGAGGATGGTCATGAACCTAGTATGATCTGTAAGGTATCCTTCTAAATAGTTTTTTGATATAAATCTTTTCACATTAGCCTTTAAATCCCTAGAATAATAAAAAAAATAATTTCTATTAAACTGGTCTTATTTTTTTTTGAAATTTATATTATTATTATTATTATTAATATTCTATTACTTATATTTATTAAATTTGTGGTCCCATGGTTCAGTTGAATTATGGCTATGCTCGGGTATTGTGTTGGGCCTAGAGTGGTGTGGTCGTAGGCTGCGTCCAACGCATTCCATTCAAAACCACGCTGGGATAGCATGACTTTACCATAATCTAGCAGATTTTTGTGCTTGGACGCAATTCATCTACACCTTCATGCCATGGTGGTTAGCGCAAGATTGTGAGATACCTTTTTATGACAAAGGATAATATATACCAAATGCAGTAATACATGGGAACATATTTGATGTTTATTGAAACATTTTGCAAACATGCAACTCATGTAATACAAGTTTTCAAGTATGACAAAATCCAAGGATATGACATAATAGAACAACTATTCTTTTTTCCAGTTTAAACTTTGCCCTATCACCAGAAACTTTATCATTCTTTTAGGAAGTTTGCAAGCAACATGACCATTTCATAAACATTCACATACACCATTAGAATCTGCAACCCATTACAACTATTTTACATTTTTGCCAAACATTATGCATTCTTGAAATACAAAATATCTTAATTACATACGGATTGTGCTATTGATTTGTTGACATCTATGGCCCTTCACATTTGCAAAATCTGTTGACAATGACATTCAACAACATAGTTTTGTGTGTGTCCTCTCATCCCCACGGACAACAAATTCTTTTTCCATCTCAGTCACATGTTAATTCTCCTCAATGTTGTTAGTTTGGTGAGGAGGTCACACTATGTTTTGAAGTTGGCAATATCAACATTGACTTTGTTGCTCCTACTTCTTCCATGGGACTCAAGTTTGATGCACCTTGCATCTTCCATTAATCTACCATTGCCTCTTCAACTGACACCTTTGCCTTGAATGCTCCTAACTCTTTTGCAGTGTATTACATCTACCACGCAAACGCAAGCACGTCGCCACCCTACTTTTTTTTTTATTTTGCATAGAATGCAGTAATGCACAGTGTCTTCACTTTATCTTCATCCTATCAAAATACTCTTAACCAATTTCTACATAATATCCTCAAATTCACTAGAACATAAAACATACTCAGTTCAGTCAGGGATATATACATATTCATCTCAATATCCAATACCCACTTTTAACTGTTCTTCTACCCATACCCATCGTAACATCCTTGTGAAGCAGCTGCCAATTGTTAAGCTCTCTTCAGCCAAGGATAGACTCATTCTCATCTAGATATCTAATATCCCTATTTTGCTGTTCTTCTACTTATGCCCGTTGTAACATCCTCATGAAGCAGCTTCCTATTGTCAAGCTCCACAAATCTAGTCCTTGTCTATCTCAATTCTTTCTAAAACTTTGACTGTTAGTGTTGGGTCACATAAATATGGTCCCATTTAATCACGTGATCCTTACACTATTGGCATGGATCTCAATCGGCCATGGTAATCTCTCTCTCTCTCTCTCTCTCTCTCACTCATCTTACATCTCCTCCTTGCTTTTGAAAAAGATAATATCGAAGCATTCTCTTCATCTCTCTGTATTCCTTCTCTTTTCTCCTCCTTTCAGGCATGGATGCTTGTTTCCTGTCGAGTTCACAGACTCCCAATTCTCCTATGCCTCACATTTAAAATCAAAAGAGATTCTATCTTTACCTTGCCTGATAAACATAATATTGATATCCTTAACTATTCTCCAACTTGAGGAGAGCATTGGAACAAATAGTCTTAATTCCTTAAGACTATTAGTTATTATGCCAGGGGTTTTATATTTGGTGCAGCTACTCACTTGTCGAATGAGTTTTAATTATTCTTTCCTTTTAACTGATACCACAAACATAGCCTTGGCACCAGTTTTTTTTATCAGAATCCTCTTAATTTGTTCTTAAATGCTCTGATCTGTTATTATCAAAATTTTGCTAAAGGTATGTGGAACCTAGTGTACGCCCAGATGATAGTCGGTATGGTGACAATCCTAATAGACTCCAACGTCACACTCAATTTCAGGTTAGATTTAGTTTCTTGCCAACAATTGCTTAAGATTGATATAATTTGCGAAGGCATTTTTGTTCAATTAGTCATTCAAGTAGTTTTTACTAATCTTTTGTAATTTATTTAAGTCTGCAGGTTATCCTGAAACCTGATCCTGGAAATTCACAAGAACTATTCATTCATAGCCTTTTGGCACTAGGTGAAACACATAATAGTTGGTCTGATTTTTTTTTTTCTCAAGATGTTTGTATTTTCCATTTTTCTAGTTCAATGCTACATCAATTATCGTAAGTGATTTCTTTTTGATTCTAAAACTAGAAGGCAAAGGCAATGTCCATGCAACACAAATGAGACTGTTGATTGATTCATGTGCGTCAACCATCAGTCACATGGTTGTGTTCCTCAGAAGAAGTCAAAATCTTGAAAATTGCGATTGAATGAGAGGGTCTAGTGGATAGGCCTATAACTAGGTATCCTAAGACTTGGCCAAACATTTTACTGGGCTTGTGAGAACTTGGAAAATATTCATATTTATTTATTTATTTTTCTTAGGTTGTCCCTTCCAATGAATGAGAAAATACTGCAACCTACTACAAGTTGGACATTCTTGTCTAACGTTCCAACTTGATCTTATTTTTCCGAACACCAGTGCTAAAGACGAAAATGTTGAGGATGATTGTGCTCCTTTTTTTGGATTTCCTGATTAAGGAAAAATTTCATTATGTTTTGCAATGCTCGCGTTGGCATTTGTGGAGATTGTCTAGCCATTGTTCATGCTCCTACACAGGATTGCCAGCAAGTCGTTTTAGTTCTATTTATACCTTGATGTTATTAAGGTAATTAACTTAGGTGGTGTTTGGTTAAACAACTGGAATGACTGTGGGTATGAGTTTTGATAGTAAGGAGGAATGAGAATGAGAATGAAAATGGAACCCACCAAGTTATATGAGTTTGATGATTCCCATAAATTTGGAAATCATTCCCAAATTGTCATTCCCAAACTCACAATCCAAACACTATCTTTTACTATCATTCCATTCTCTCATTCCCAAACCCACCAATCATACGCTACCTTACTGAGTAAAGATAATAGTCCTCCCTCAAATTTGGCTATTGTAAAGCAATTGTTACATTTTTGAGTAACTAACTCATGTAGGTTAGGGCTTTTGCTAGCTGAGTAAAGGTGCGATCCAAGGAAGGGATGTAAGTGTGGGCATGAATCATTGAGTGTTAGAATGTTATATATGAAAGAGAGGGAGAAATTATTACATTCTTTACTTCAAAAGGGATTCTGAGCATGTCTGAGCAATTTTTCTCCTCCACAACACATTGTCAGGGCTACAACTGTTGGGCAGTGTAATTCAGCAGTTACACACTTCACAGAAAACACTCCTCTCCTTTGGGGTAGCTTCTGTTTTCATGGCCTCTAGTAGTTTTCACTTTGTGACCCATTAAACAGCTGCCCTCCTCTTTTGACTTCACTATGCATGCAGATTTTGACTCTGTATGCATGCGGCAGGTTCAGATTCCACTCCTCATGGGGTGGTGCTCCTTTTTGGCTATGGTCTGACCACTATGAACCTTAGCTTCTGTTCCCTATTCTCTCCACTTCAAACTTTGTTATGCATGTGATCACCACTCTCCTTCATACTTTTCTCCTATATGATTAGCACCCCTTTTTGATTCTGCTTTGCACACTACTGCCACTCCCCTTTCAGCTCTATCAATGAGGACGACACATGGAGAAAGGTTACTCTGCTTGATGGGAGCGTTCTCAGACAGGCTTTCACATGGGTTTGTTCCTTCTTGGGTATGCAGAGCCACCTCCTTTGTAACATTCACAAGCTCAAGGTATCTACCCGAGTCTACTACTACACAGTCCATTGCCTTGCCAAGTATTGCAACATGGGTGAGGCTTGCCTCCTCTCCTCCATCACTGCTCTTTGAAAGCAAGTTTTCACACTGCCAAAGCAGCATGCCCACAAGGATAATCCTTCTGATGGAGGTGATCTCGATAGATTCTCACAGGGGTGAGTTATTACTCATGCTACATGGAGCTGTTGATCCTATGCCTGCTCATTCTTCAACACGAGAAGCAGAAAGTCATTAAGATTGAAAATAGCAAAATTAATAATACTCAGGCTGGGTGTCAGTCACAATGAAAGAAATAAGGGGTGGTGCATCCATTCAACCTCAAGTTGTATATTGGCCATGATAGGCTAGGTATCACGCTAGAGTTAAAATCAAAAAATGCCATTTGATGTCATTGATGATGGTGACAATTACAACAACAAAAAAAGATGGATAGTTGCACTCATTGTGCATTTCCCCTTGCTAGTTTCTTTGAAGACTGAAACAAGGATTACCATACCATGACAAGATTGAGTACCATGAAATTTATGGATAACTAGTACTCTTGTAGTATCTTATAACTTGTTCTTAACAGAAGGCAAATTAGTATCTTATGATATAAAGGTACAGAAGTTTTGTTCAGTGCAAATTTTATATTCAAATGTAAAAGGGTAGCCATTAATGGATAGAGTTGCTATATAATTTCTGTTTCTTATGTCTCTTTTTAATATATAAGTTGTTTCTTAATTTTGGTCTGTTTCATTTCTCTGTGCAGGAATTGATGTAGATAAGCATGACATTCGTTTTGTTGAGGACAATTGGGAAAGCCCTGTAAAGAATATCATTTTTATTTTATTTTTTCCGTTCTGGATTTTCTATTCTACATAGTGGTGGAATTATACCATAGAGATTGTATTGAATTGTTGAATGATTCATAGGTTCTTGGTGCATGGGGATTGGGCTGGGAAATATGGATGGATGGGATGGAAATTACACAATTCACATACTTTCAGCAGGTATTTTGGTTCTATAATCTCTAGGAAATATTGTTTTTTTTTTTGCAGGAGATTGATATATTTACATTCTCGTCTTGTTCCTTTTTAATAACAAACTAGGATCACTCCTATCATTGTTAAGATAGCCTTAATTTGTTATGTTGAAACTGTCTGTATCTTCCAATGCAATATAATATTGGCATCCTTTATCTCTCTTCTAATGTAATATTAGGCTTTGCCCATATTACAGACCAATTTTTGTTTTTTTCCTTTTGGTTTTCAGGCTGGCAGTCTTCCACTTTTGCCGATTTCAGTGGAAATAACTTATGGCCTTGAAAGAATCCTCATGCTTCTTCAGGTATAGATTACCTGGTTCAGAATACCATATAACTTATTTCTTGTTTTATTATTCTTGAATGAGCATGTTTGACAGGGTGTTAATCATTTCAAGAAAATCCAGTACGCAAATGGAATTACTTACGGAGAACTGTTTCTGGAAAATGAGTAAATTTTATACCTATAATCGAACTTCTTGAGTATTTTTTTCTCCTTAATTTTATCAGGTTTTCCAGCTACTACTTCAGAAGTGCTACTTCATGTTAGCTTATGAATGCTTCTAACCATTGTTTCTGAGCTCAGCACTAGAGTCATATTTATCAGGTTGACATTGTTGTGCAATTGCTGAGTTGTAGTATTAGCGTCCAAGTAGACCTAATCAACAACAATTGTTCATTGAGAGGCTTGTTAAGAGAATTTTTTCAGCAATCTTAGTTGTCTATTAGCTTAGAATCAGACTGACCTTGATCCAATGCCATTTTCAAATTTTCTCATTATTCTATAATAAATTATCAACTATACTTTAGCATTCACCTGTTTTACTTAGTACTACAAGATTTTAGTAATTTAGTATTAAGTCACCCTTCTAACTCACAAATCTTGCATCCACCAGATCATAGGAGAGGAAATGTACACACAATACATGATGTGTGGGTAAAGGATAAGATGATCAACATTATTGTTTTGGCTATCTTCCTGAGTTTATCTTTCTCTTTCTTTTCAAGCCTTTACTCTTTCAATCCCTTTTGGACAACCAATTTATGGGAAATTGTTGATAGGCTGGGGAGTAGGCAATGTTCTCAAATATGCCGTTTAAGAGTGATCTTTCCTTATCATTTGACCTCATTTTTCTTTCCTCTAACAATATCAACTCTCCACAGGCGACGACAACCACTTACATATTGACCATGACTTGTGAGAGTATGCCGGTAGAAGAGTCTACTGAGGAAGATCCTACAGTGACTCAACCATGCCAGGAGGTCAAGGACATTGATTGTTGTCACCAACAGAGAGGTTGGTTGCTATTCAACTTAGAAACAACAATTTTTCTTTAAGAGATTGAAGTTCCTTACCAAACCAGGTTCCTTATCAAATCAGGTTGTCACCAAGACACCAACCTGATTTGAAACTTCAGTCTTTGAGGATGGGCGGTGAGCTCCGACAATCCTTACCAAACCACCTAAATGCACTAACATACAACTCCTAGCATGGACGACGAACCTTAGTGAGGGAGGAGAAGCAGTGCATTTCTAAAGTGAGTACCAGTTGACCAAAGCTGCTCTAAGGAATTTCAATAACTGCTCAAAACTACTTCAATAGTATTTGACTAGTTTTAACCAAGTTGACCAAATTTGACCAAATTAGAGTAATTTTAACCAATATTTGAGCAATTTTAACCAATGTCAAATAAGTTTTGATTATAATTACTTAGCAATTTTGAGTATGTTGGAACAACTTTGGCCAAAGTACTAAAACAAGAACAATGGTATTTTCGGGATATAGGTCCAACGGAGCACTCTTTCGATGATAATGAAAATAAAGGGTGCTCTTTTGATTTTTTGCCAATAATAATCCTCAAACGCCTTGTCCTATCTGCTCTAATGGCATCCTAGTTGAAAAGGGTTTAGTTTCATCCTACTTGCAACATTGTTGATCTCCATCTCACTTATGACAACTACTTTGATCCTACTTGCAACATTGTTGATCTCCATCTCACTTACTACAACCTCCAACCAACCATGCAATTAGCTTGCATCTTATCCTAAAAGGGAAATCGTTCAACATATGGTTAAAGGCATGCCAAGTGTCTTGATGTCAGTGCGCCCTCAAAAGCTATCAATGAGTAATAATTTGTTGAAGATATCTATATGTTTTTGGACATGGCACCACAATGGCTAGTCCACAAAGATGACAATGATATCGACAATACTGCTAGAGGTATAAAGTTATTCTTGAGATTCATTAAAAACCAGACTATATAATTTGATTAATGAACTTAGGAATACTACCTATTGTCTTCTTTATCATTGATTTTGACCTAATCGACTTAAATATTTATCATGTAGAGCAGAGCTGATTGTTTTTTGGTTCATATCTTTATACAATTTTACAATTTGGATCAAATGAAGGATTTCAATGGGCTGCATTGAGTTTTTATTGGTCCAGACCAAATTATTTCCCATTTAACCGAAGATATATTATGAAATACATAGTTCATTGATAAGCCTAAATTTTGAATTATTGAGGTTCAATACCCTTGAAGGGGAGCCTTGTCCCAACGGTAAAGTTGTTGCTTTTTGATCTAGAGGTCACGATTTCGAATTCCGAAAATAGCCTATAGTAAAAAAGTAAGGTAAGGCTACATACAATGGATCTTTCCCGGGACCTGTATGGCGGGAGCTTCGTGCCTCGGACTGCCTTTTTTTATTGGCATAGTGGAGCATGTTTTATGTTCTCGATTCTAATATTGTGTTATCATAGTCTGTTGTTTTTTACTTATCTCAATCGCTATGCTTGAGTAATTTAATCATTTGTGTTTATATTTAGCTCAAAATTTTGTGTCAAGAGACGACTACGGATAAGGACGTTGCAATATAGTTTTGCTTCCAACATAAATGAACTTTATGACTCTGTTGATCCAGAAGCTACACTGTCTATTCTTGTTCACAAGGTAATATTTGTGACAAGTACATTTGCTTATGAAACTTCTTGTCAAAGCATTTAGTTCTACATGTCAATTTAGATTTTCCCAGTCTCTTTACATTGTTGGAGGAGAATAATGATGACAAATTTTCTCACAAGTTTGATTTTGTTACTTAGTTCTGCACTTTCATGCAAGATTGTGTGATTGCTATTTGGCATCTCTGTTTTTTATCCAAATAGAAGCTAAAGTTCCTTATGTTTAAATTTGTCCAACATTCAGTTCTTGGTGTAAAAAGGCCGAGTTAAACTTTGCAAATATTTATTATAAAAATAAGTCAGTTCAATTAGCCCTGCTCAAACTGCTTTTAAGGATCGGATTGGATTGAATTTGGTGGTGGTTCCTTATCAAGCCAGTTCAACTTGGTCCTATTTTATGTCAATTGTTTTCCTTAATACATGAGATATAGCTTCATTTTTTACCTGTAATTGATATCTATTTCTGTATATATATTTGGAAAAAAAAAACATTCTGTAATATCATAGTTCTTCAACATTCACTGTTTTTCAGGTAATTTTAGCTTCGATAAAGGAAGGGGTCAGAGAAGGTAGGTTGTTGCTCCATGATTGGCTGGTCATTCTTACTGCTCAATACAATGATGCACATGGACTTGTACAAAGTGGCACTGTTAATGCAACTTCACGTGTTGATGTTGCTTTCTCACAATGTCCACAGTTGCAGTCCATGCCTCGGCTAATCTTCGCCTTGTTAAGGAACCCTCTTCTAGGCTTACATGAGGAAGGCATTCACCCAGATTATCGGATATACTTGCAATGCCTTTTTAGGTAAGTTTTTTAATTGGCCCAAAATGACAATTTTGCACATACAGTGGTTAAATTTCGCATTCAAACACCTGACAAATGCCAAACTTCTCAATGCTGGTGATTTACTTTCTTGGTAAATCTCTTGAAGTTGCAGTTTAAAACTAACCATAAACAACCAAAGACATTATTGAGGCAATCATTTGATGTTTAATATTTTAAGGTATGATGCATTGTGACATTTTCACCCATAAAAGCTCCAAACATTCTTATTTTGATTTTTCTATTTTTTATCTGGTCTTATTGAGTGCAAATTATCTTTGTCCACTTCACTCTGCTATGTGAGGTAAAATACCATTGAAATCCTTAAACATGCATATTCGAAGGTCTAAAAATCAAGCTACGAATTTTTTTTTTAACTCCGAGATAAATGCTAGTATCTTTAAAAATATAGTTTGGTGTATCTTTCCCACTTGCCTGTCATTAGTTCACTCATGTTTCTTACAAAAGATTCTGTGTAATTCAATTGTTTGCTGCAGTGCACTGGAGCCAGCTTCCCTTCAGCTTGCTGTATATCCACTGCTTGCTTCCTACACTACACCAGACAAACAAGCATATCCTCGCCATTCATTAAGCCGTGCCGCTCTCCTCACAAGTGGAAGTCCGATCTTTCTCTTGGACGCCTTCACTAATTTAATTGTGTACTACACACCCTCAGCTGACCTTTCAATTCCATTTCCTCCTCCACATGATTGTAAGTTATCTGCTGCCCCTTTGCACTTTGTTGCATGATACTGGAAGCTCAGTTTCTGTCATTTGGCGGTGTTACGGGCCACAAAAAATGTTTGAAATGTTTCTTGTTCTAGGTCTTCTTAGAACAACCATCAACAAATTGAAGCAGGAAAGGTGCATCACACCAAAACTTACATTTATACGTGGGGGGCAGGATGATGCCTCAGCATTTGAGAGGTATCTCATCGAAGAGCAAGATATCAATGGAAGTGGTTTCTCCAACCTCGTGGGGTTTGTTTCTTTTCTGGAAGACATCTCTCAGGGAGTGGTAGAATACCTAAAGTAGAAAAGAGATTCAATTATTCAGCGGTACCCTTGAAGAGTAATTATCCGAGATTTGTATCGGCCAAGGTTATTAAACTACAATGTCGAGAGAATGACCTTGTTTTCTTTAGTTGCGTGTTGTAATAGCTTTCGATGAGTTTTAGATCAGAGCAGCGTATCGATTGCTAGCCAGAGCTGTGTGTTATACGCATAGAATTGCCAACTGATTTTATATGCTTATCAATGTTTTAATTTTAATAATTCAGGTATCTAGACTGACCACTTAATTTTGGAGGTGAGGGATTTGGCTATTCCCTCAACTATCAACGTCTCAGATTTTATATGCTCATGAATTGACAATCTACCATCTAGATTTTATATGCTCATTAAGTAGTAAAAGATGATAATGCTGGATCCTGTCCGTAAATTGTGATTGGAATTGAGAGTCCTCTAAGCAAAAGGGGATAATTGTAAGGGGTGGTAGGAACTTCGGGCTGGTTAGGCTAGGGCATGAGATAGGAGGGTTGACTGGGCGGTTGACTTGCCTAGGGTCGTTACCCTGTTGCGCCAATAGCCGGGGCACTAAGTCGGGACGGATAGCCCCTATTCCTCTGCTCGATGTTTATCCCGTACAAGTTATTGACAGTTCGCGGTGTTGTGGGTAAGCGATCGGTGGTACATGCAATATTTGTTGACCCACCTGGTGGATTGGTCGGGTTGGATTGTGGCGGCTCTGCGTCGCTTGGGGTTCTGGGATATGTGGGACGATCGGTTGAGGCTCCCTTGGACGAGCATGAGGGTGTGGTTGTTTCCGCTCGTCTCTTCCACTCGGCAGGGTGGGATTGACTTTCTCTTGGACAACTTCGACTTCTTCCACATTGATGTATTTGGTTGTCTCTCCCAACAACTTATCAAAATTCTCAATGGGATTCCGAAAGAGAGCCTGGAAGAAATCTCCCTTCTATAGGCCATTGATGAAGGCACTTATCAATATCTCCGAGCTGGCCGTGGGGACATCCTCGACGACCTGATTGAAACGCTTCACATACGCTCTCAAAGACTCTCTTGGTCCCTGTTTTAGCGTGAATAGGAATTGTTTAGTGTTCTTGTACTTTTTGTTGCTGGTGAAGTGTTGTACAAAGGCGTCGGCGAAGTCTTTGAAGCAGGTGATGGGCCCTACCAGCAACTGGTCGAACCATCCTTGTACAAATCTTGAAAGGGTGTTGAGGAACGCTCGACATTGTATGGCGTCACTATACTGATGGAGGAGGGAGGCATTTATGAATCTCTGGACATACTCCTCCGGATCCGTGTTGCCATTACATTCTCCTATGGATACTTTCTTGTTATCCCTCGGCAATCTCTATTCCAGGACCCGCCGGGAGAAAGGGACATTGAGCTCTTCTGACATTTCTTCGATGACAACACCATTCCCTCATTTGGGATCCCGGGATGGGGAATGCTTGGCCGAGGACGCTTGTGAGCGCTCCGGGTGTGGCCACTCGCATTCTTGATGGACAAGAAAATGGGGAGCGTCGTACAGTTGCTTACGCTTTAGAACTTCGAAAGCATGAGTCTTCTCCCGCTATTTCCCTGGGACTCGAGCGTGTGAATCAACAACTTGTTTTATGGACGTCTTTCGTCTTTGATCTCTTTTGTATTGCTTGTACTCTCCTAAGGTTATGCTGATATTTATTTGCATAGAAAGCTCCATTCCTTACTGTTTCAGAATATGTTAGGAAAAGTGTTTTTCACAAATGATACCAAATTTGATCCCGTCCGGAAGCTATGACCGGAATTGAGGGTCTTCAAGTGAAAGAGGATGATTGCAAGGGGTGGTAGGAATTAGAGTAAGGAAGGTACAGTGGCGTTAGGGACGATGGGGGTAGAGGAATGGATAAGTGGGTAGTAAAAGTGGTGGGGAGATAATGTAGAATTGAGACTCAGGCAGTAATAAAAATGCGATGAAAGTGAGGGTCATGAGTGTTGAGACCTTAGACATTAGCCGGGGGGAGGGGGGGCGGGTGAATAGCCGGTCACCCCAATTCGTCGCTTCGTACACTTGTTAGCATGCAGTGGAATACAAAACAAACTAACAAGAAAGCTAAACTAAACACAAACACAAGCAAACCTCAACAACACGTCAATGTAATGTGGTTCGGAGATAAACTCCTATTCTACGGTTGTCCGTAAGGTGGACGATCCTGATCCTTTGGTGGATGATTCCCCGAAAATTTCCGACTAGCTCGTGTAGCTCCTTGTGGGTGGAGAAACCTCGCCACAACACCTCCGAGGCATCTCGGATGCAGATGGAACACTTTTGTGCTTAGTAGACAACTAATATGGTTAACTATCACTATTTCATCAACTCAGCTCAAGCTTCCTGAACTCTCTTAAATAGAGCTCGGGTAGAAAACCTCTCCACCAGTCGACTGATAAGTTTATCAGTCGACTGATCCACGTGGAAATGTGACCGTTATACCTCAACAGCTCACTTACTAGTCGATTGCCATAAAGACCAGTCGACTGCTCCACACACCAGTTGACTGACAAGTCGACTGGACCACACACCAGTCGACTGACTAGTTGACTGCCCTCTATGGGCAAAACTAATAGAAACCTTCTGCTCTCTCGACTGCTCAGTGGACTACACACCAGTCGACTGCTTAGTCGACTGTTAAAACCACCAGTCGACTGGTAAAACCCTAATATAGAGCTTTCACCCTGAGTACAATCTCTCAGCACTCATCCTCACCCGACCAACCTAGACCTTGTTAGGTCCAAAAAAATTTTGATATCTCCACAATAACATGATATTGTCAACTTTGGGCCTAAATCCTCATAGTTTTACTCTTGGGCTCTACCCAAAATGCCTCGTACCAATGGAGATATCGCTCTCTTATAAACTCATAATCTTTCCCATATTTGTAACCTTGCAACCCAACATCCCCTCCTCAAACAAAGGATCATAGACTCCCTCAAGTTCGATTCTCGACCCACTAAGATTTCCTGTCCCTCGGTCCAACCGACCTACTAGGACTTCCAACCTGGTGTTTGGTCCTCTTGATTCGGACATGACAACTCTCAATCCTTTGT
>JBBPFQ010687265.1:0-15067 GCA_037974815.1 Kaempferia elegans | reverse complement strand
ATTAATTAAAATTTTTAATAAATTTAATTTAAGATCATAATTAATTAATATATTAAATAGAAAAATAATAAATAAAGATATGTGATTTGTATGTAAGATTTAAAAAAAAAAACTGTAGAAAAATTGTTTTTAATGTGAAGAGAATAATAGTTTTTTTAGTTTTGATGTGGTATTAATGAGACATATTGAAAATTATAAAAAAAATTATTGAAGGGTTTAATTATGAGAGATGTCTTCATATTAAATTGGTTCGCAGTGACTTGTTTAAGACTCTCTCGGTTCCTATACCTAGTCACTAGTGTGCTCCATTAATATTATTATGACACTTTCATTTCTTTTTACGAAAAAGAAAAATAATTAATGGCTACATGTTCATAGAACCGACCCAAACCCACATAGAATTTCTTTATCCATATCTGAATTATATAAAATATTATATCACAGTTTCAAATTTGATTCCAACTTAAAAAAAAATGTATCGACCACATGTGCAGAGTTAGTCGACCACACTTGCTCGATCAGCAGCTGACGTGGCTAAGGGAAACATCAACGATAAGATCCGGTCTTAAAAATTATCCAAATTAGTTAACCACAGTGTCAACTTGGTTGACCACTTGCTCAATCAACAAAATATATTCTTCAACCACATAACTTATTTTAATTTGTCAAATAAAATGGCAGAATTAGCTGACCAGAGTTCGTACTAAAGAAGACATAAGTAGAGACTGAAGTACTTTCATCATTGCAATAGATTTACATTGGCATGTAGAATTGCATACTAGAAACAGTTCAAAATGCTTCAAATCAAGTTTTTGCTTTCTCAATATTGAACGCTCAGTCTGATGGTTATAAGAATAAAGTTATGGTGATAAAAAACTAAGATTCCAATTCTCATATAACACTACAAGTCCATTGATGACTTGGAAAGGTATTGCGAGAAATACATTGCGCATATCGAACACTATCAGGCATATGTCCAAAGATAAACATCAAGGCCACTTAACAACAAAATTCGTGGTATTAGAATATATATTTGTATCAAGATAGAACAAACACAGGGAGGAACCAACCCCAACAATAATAAATATAACTCTTCTCATGAATAGGCTGACCATGGAAAAGATGAAAAAAAAAAAAATGGAACAGCAAATGTGGAAAATACCTTCTGCAGCCGCAATGGTAGTCATTTCTCCTCTTAAAATTTCTGTACATTGTTTTTCCTCTTACAGAAAATTCAAAATCTTAAGGCCTCACACATCCTTTACAGCTTACTATCACTGGAAATACTCCAAAAAAATTGAAAGCTTCTTGACTCGGTAATGCAAGTATAAAGGTTCCCAAAGGCAACCACAACCGACAAATTTGCAAAGGAAACTCTGAATCTTATAAAAACAATAGAGAGAAGGAAACAGCATTATGGTTCAAGTTTGCCTCAAAGTTAGTGCCTCCTTATTGCCAGGGGCTTATGTCACAGTGAATCCTTCTAAGAACCTGGAAGGAAAGCCATGGCATCACAGGAATCTTCTCCACTTGCTAGGTTAGAGGATTCCTTGAGATGGTTGTCTTCGATACAAGCTGTTCTAGATCTGCCTGACCTTGACTTGATATTATTGCCCACGGGAAAAGGCTCCTACAGCACAAAAATAAAGATAAAAAAGAATTGGTCAAGAATCCAATTAAAAATTTGATGGAATAAACCCTCAATCCATGAGGTAACTCCCACACTCTTGATGCAACATGACCAGAATATGGAATTAGAGGAAGTTCTATATGTAACTATTTCAGATTGGTTACACTTACATGTATTTCTTGATTGAACTTTTTCACAGGTAGTGAGACATGAGTACAATAATAAAACAATTTTTGTAAGTTCCAAAATTTTAGGTCAGCTACAAGGACCTTTCCTTCAGCTCTACGCAAGGTTAGACAAGCCCCATCTTTATAAGGCAAGTTAGATGTGAATGATAAGCAAAACAAACCTAACGTAGGCCTATTTGGTGTAATAGTGTTAGCCACATCCAAAACATTAGACGTCATCAGAAAGGCTACTCCATATAATGCTTGCAAAGCATGCCACAATAGTACAATTGTTAAAGTATAGTTTCTTTGTCTAAAAAAAAAAAATCAAAGACGAATGGAGTTCAAGCTTTAGGAGATCCTTTTCTGCATTGTGCACTCCTGATATTTTAGTTTCACACGAAGGAACGGGCATGCATACATCTGATGTTTCATTCTCTCAATTTCTAATTTTCAACTCTTAGCCAAGCTCAAGGTAATTAAACATCACTTGTAGAATGGGCCATGTAAGTTCTCGAGAGCCATCTGTCAAATAAAATACAGAACACACTTTTCTAGTGAACTCGAATTTATTAATAGATGGATAATTTATTGCATCAGTTTTTCAGTTCAACTATGATTAGAAAAGTGAACAACGTGGTACTCTAATATAGGTTATAATCCATATTGTCACTAAGAAATTAATTAATATAAGCAACCCTTAATACCATAGTTTCCATCTTCCACCTACAAGCAACAAATACAAAATAAGGACCAAGTTTCTGTGTTTTGTTCATTATGATATTTTGGTCCTAGTTAGATAACAATGGAATTTTAAGGTAGTAATATCATAGCTTCAAAGATACAGGCAACTTCGTACAATTTCATCACATTGTTGCAAATCATTCATGTCAACTATCTTTCAGTGTTTCTTATTAATCTTTCAAGATTAGAAAATCAAGTTAATGAACTCATTTTCACTAGTCAATGATAAACTTTTTGCCAAGCAGACATTCCAATAGAAATTAAAAAAAAAAACGCCATTGACAGAAGCAAAGTATGAGGATGATTCTGAGAGAACACAGCTGATATATCCAATCTGCTATAAAATTGCATCGTCTGCATCGTCAATAAACAAAAGTACTAGCCATTTTGATTAGACAGGACCAAACTAGAAAGTCAAAATGATTGAGGTTGGAAAAGAAATCCTAGTCCTTATGCTCTGCTTTTAGCTATTTCAGTTGTGGCTTCGGATAACTTGTGATTGGGTTCATATTTTGGAACGTTATGTAAATAATAACTAATTCATGCTCTTTCAAAGTGTGTTTGATGGAAGCTGTAGTAAATGGCAATCATACCTGATCCCCAGCATTAGGACCGTCTGTGTGGAAGAGGATAGGACGACATCGTTTATCCTCATTCATCAGACTTGAGTTTTGAAAATGAGCGATAAGAGCAGCTTTTCCTTGGATTCTAGCATATGCAAGGGATGCAACTTTCTCGCTATTAAACTTTTCCCATTTCTTACCATTAAATGACTGCAGATTTTTTTCAAAAAAGAAAAGAAAGAAAAGAATTAAACACCTATGCAGAAAAAGATTAGTTGTAATGCTTACAAATAAAGGAAATACAGATGCAATGAAGCGAGAGATAGCAAAAGAAGCCATATAAAGAATATCCTGAAGAAACAATCTCAATGCCTGCTATCGAAATAACAGACTATGTGAAGTGGATCTTTTGACATGTTAAAGATGTAAATAAAATACAAGTACTCCAATATTGAATAAATTGAACATATAAGGAAAACAACACTAAAAGTAACTATTCAGTATCCCGTGAGATTTATCAGACCTGATAGAACACAATGATATGTTGAGGGTTGGTCATGTTAATAAACGCATAACCAACATTGCATTTGTTCTGAAAGAAGATTTATTAAAACAATTAGTCAGTTTACAGAAAATAAACTAATGCACACTAGTAGCTTACTCAGGATACTGGATTTACCTTGAAATCAATTGGCAAATAGATGAAATCATATGTTCCATGATGATTTTCATCAATTGCAGCCAAGAGCATCTTAGAAGTGTACCTAAGAATCAAGCAAAATATATGTGTTTCTTTATAGGAAAAGGAAATTAAAAAAAAAAAAAAGCAGTTACGGAAAGAATTCAGCATACTTGTTGGGGATATTTTTTATCATTAGTGTTGTGCGAGAATCTTCACCACGTATAATTCGCTCAATATCAAGTTCAAACTGCTTCTTGCTATCACCCTGATTTGTATTTGCATCATTTCTCCTGCTCCTAATTCGCTCAGCAGGGACATCAAAAGAATTGGGCATAGGAAATATATGGTTCCTTCCATGATAAAATTGCCCCCTATTCTGTGATGAAGGAATTCCAATATGTGCAGCAGATATAGAAGGTTCAATACAATTTCCAGCAGCATGAGAAAATATGTTATGAGAAGCAAGTTCTAGCCAATGCAATTGAGAAATTGCAGAAAGTCCCATGCTACCAAGAGATCCAGGGTGAAAAGGATGGGGCTCCATGGAATCTCCAGAGTAGGCATATCTTCTATCCCAAAGTGATGGATTGAGAGCAGGTGCAGATCCAACGTGATGATGTGTAGGAAGAACTGTGTTGAACATGTGAGATTGCCCACTAGGAGATCCATAGGTCTGTGATTGATGATGGGTAGGAATATTGTTTACCAACGATAGTGAGTTCTTCCAAAAGACCGGGTTAGGGGATTTGTCCTGGTGTGCATTTTCATTACTCCAAACATGCTGATTTCTAGGAAGAGAGCAGCTTCCATTTGTAGGAAGTCCAAAAGCTGAAGGGGGAAAAAAATACACATTTGATAACACTATCATGCAAGCGATGTAACATTAGTATGAATCGCAAGGATAAGTGCAATTTCTAATGTGTCAAAACTCTAAAATCAATTTCTTCATGTAACTTGGAGATAAATGACAAGGTGTTGGATATATCATTAGCTACAGAAGTAATTTAAAACTAAACAAATTATGCACAAATATTAGTGGCATCCAGTAGCTTGATGACAGATATTTACTCAGATTAGTACCTTGATTAGTATCAAAACAATCTCCACTTAAGCTACCGGAGCATATTGTTTGTATATTCCTTTTATTAATACCTTCAGCAGGTCTAGAGATGACTCCAACACCCATGGCTCGAGTACTTGGGTCGTATGGGTTGCCATTTTTCACTCCATTGTCATAATTTGGAAGAGAGTGAGGATGGAGAGCAGGCATATCTTGAAATCCAAAGCTCATCTGTCCCAGAGAAAGGTTCATGTCACCTTGGACTGGTTGATGAGTATGATTACAATTTGATGCAATTGATGTAGGGGAAGGAAGATTCGGTGGAATGCTTGGTAAACTTCCATTGAATTTAGCTTCCACAATAGGAATAGATGGGGCTTGTGCAGATTTTAAATCCTGGATAGCTCCATTTTCAAAACTGCTGCTAAACAAGGATGATCCTAGAAACATTGACATCGGATTTGCTATCAGTTGAAGAAATTCCAACAGAGGCACACCAGAAAGCAAGGTTTGGAATCAAAAGCCTTTCAGAAAACTCACCAAAGCACCCAGGGCAGCCAGACAGAGATTCATGAGGGCTTCCGAAGCAGAATCCATTTAGTTCTTTCTGCTCCATCTCTTGCGATGCCTTGTTCATTAAACTGGTGAAGAAGCATAAACAAAATTTAAAAAAACAAATAAACTGATCTTTGATTGCAAGAATAGGTGACGGAAGGTATCAAAGTTAACTTAAGATCATAAATAAGAACATAGAAGTACTTCAATTCTTCAACTTCTTTTTTTTAGTTCAATTCAGTACCATCATGAAATATTTGCAAGAAACGAATACCATAGCCTTAACTCAGATGCACAAATGTTTAGATAAAAATATTTTTGATCACAGAATCAAAAAAATGAACTCGTCTTCAAATATACCCCATAAAAGCACAGATCAACTGTCAAAAACATAGTTGCATGGATCAGAGGCATAATCAACTACAATATATATCTTCAGTGCCCTTCAGTTTATTAATAATATCCTTTTGTAAACATATGCTAGGGAGTAAAGCATATAATCAGACAATTCCTTTAGAGCATCCTTTTCTTATACAACTTAAGAAACACACTACTACCAACTTGAATTACAAGGATGACAATTTTAGTTTCCATCCAAAGAACAGATACTCAAACAAAATAAAGAATTCACATTTTACAACTAATGAGGCAATAAATTATCATGAAAACTAGTAAAAGTATCATTATTAAAATCTTAATTCGAATTTAAAATTGCTATAAGAAACTGTCCATTTAGAATGTCAAAAATATTGAACTGATAATCTGGGTTGCTCAAGAATAACTAGATAATATGTGAATTTAGATTTAATTGGTATCCCAATGAAGAAATAAAATTAAAGTTATGCTTAATTTCAGTGTAACACAGAAAAACTATAACTCTTAGCTATTGAGAGAAAATATGCCAGACTTAAACTTGCATTAAACTTCTCAAATAACTAGCAAAAAAAAAAAAAAACTGTTTTCTTTTCATTTCAAAAGAACAGAAGAGCCCAATGTACAAACCAAGACCAAAGTCAAAAGTTCCAACAATGAAAATGATTTCATCAACCTTGCCATACAAAATGATTATCAAATTGTACTAGAACTGAACCAGGGAAGTAAAAGGATACTATTAGGTGAGGCTAAAGTGACAACATACTCAAGGTTTGGAAAGGCAATTCAGGTGATAGGCTATCAACCCGCTCTATAATGCATATGTGGTATGCAAGAGATATATGTAATTATCTACCAAAATCATTAAAAATATTATATGAAAAAAATGAATAAGATATAATTCAACAAAGAATAAAAATCAATCCATTCAATTTATAATTACAAAAAGAAAAATATGTGTCAATCATACAATATAAAACTCATTAATTTTATTAATAACATGCATATATTTAATTATAAAAGTGTTAATCATTTGGAAAAAAAAATTGTTAACATTTACTAGATATGTGCTACCACATCAAAAACTTTGTTCAGTTTTTCACAATCACAAAGAAAAGCCATTTTTAGTAAAGGAAAATCATCAGAAATTTTTTGCTGATCTCTGGATTATCTTTTTCCTTTTCACCGCATAGATGGCCCGCCAAGCCTCCTATGAGCTAAAACTGCCTAAACAAAATGTACATCACATATGCAATCCAGTCCCTATCTAAAATGCTTCCTTTTAGACATGAATAGTAACATTGAATCAGATTGGTGTTAAGATCGAGCATTCAGTAGAATCAGATTGGAGTTAAGATTGGTGTTAAGATTCTTAGTGACCATGCCTTCCTGCCTAGTCATTGCATGCTCTCTTTTTTTCTTTCCTTGTTTTTCCTTTCATTTTCACTCTTTTGAGGCATCACATATGAGCTAAGCCTAAATAGGGTTTACAATAAGGTAACATATAAGATGATCTGACTAGAACCATAATGCAAAACAAGGTAAAATATCATTCCTTATATTAATACTAAATCACGACATAAAATCAACATCTAACAACCCTTTATCATTATAATTATTCAAATAAGATACTGCAAATAGATCTTGATCTTCAACAAGTGCATTTAGCAAAACACAAGAAACAGAAAATGAGTTTATATATCTACTAGCTTATTATTACTAATTTTCTTTTACTTATTGCAAGCACTAGGGGATTAACAATTAAAAGACAAAGAATCTACAAAATCTCATAATTGGGGTGCTAGGAAGGCAGTCAGAATTTTTAGCTAGGTTTTCAGGAGCAAGTGATTGCAATAAGTGATCATCACACCAAATAAGACAGTTAATCAATAATACAAAAATAAGTGTTTTTATTGCTAATATTACTACACAGATATGTTACTTTGCTAAGCTACCTAGGAATCAGGGTAATATAACTCAAGCCATGTTTGTATTTATTATCTAATATCAACTACATCCATCTTATCCCTCTATTGAGCTCCTGCACAACTCTATACAAGGCTATATCATTAGCAGCATTCAAATTAGTTTCATCATTTTTTTTGTCAAAAATGTTTCAATAAATTCCTCAACCTTTTACATATTCCAATGATAGATATACCTCTTCTAATTATAGAATCTACTGGTTGTTTTTAAACATGTCCATACCATCTCAGTATGTTTTATCTTGTTTTAGTATTTATTAGAGATGCACCAAAATGCTCTCAAACAATTTTATCTTTTTTTAATAACTTCATATATCAATCTTATCTTTCTCTACTCATTGCATTAATGTTTTACAAACAACAACAATCAAATCTTTATCCCACTAAGTGAGATTGATTATATGGATCATGGATCCTCCCGTTGGCTCGATCCCCTACTATATCCATATTTAAATGAATTTTATCATATTTTATCGTTAACAAACAAGTCTTTTTGTCTCTCTCTTCCATGATTAATGTGCATATTCGTCAGGATCTTACATCACCTAACTAGGACATTTATTAGTTACCTAAGTACATAAATTTTCATTTAACATCTTGGGCCCTAATTTTTTATACATATTGCTTTTTAATAGACAAACACTTCAAGTATCGTAGGTACAATCATACTCTTATAAAATTTTCCTTTTAACCTTGAGAAAATGACAAGATTAACTCTGGTCATTTCCCAACATAATCAAGCATATAAAAATCATATAGAGAACAGGATGGAACAGGGTGATGTTTAGAGATATGAGAGAATAAGATAGGTGGAGTAATACCACTGTCTTCCATCTCGAGTGCAGCTAAGCCCAAATTTAATTTTTTGGCCACCAATATCACTCCAATCATGAAGAGCAGCTTCAGCAGCTCTAATATCATAAAATTCTATGAATTTGTGATTATGCTGATATGGAGTATCTCGAATCTGTATAGTATTAATAAAGAATTAATATCTTGATTATGATATTAAAATATGAATTTTAGAACTGCAAACTAATGTAATAAAATTTAATCAGGATTGCTGCATAACCTCTTTTATTTCGCCATAAACACCAAAGATTTGATGAAGCCCATCATTTATGACTGAGGAATCGAGGTTGGACACAATAAGTGTCCCCTGATTTATATCTTGCTCAGAAGGATTGTCCTAGTAAGAATGAGCATACTACATTAGTATTCACAACCACAACATCTGTTTACATCTCAAATGAAAAAATGCAAATGAACTGCTCTAGTTACATAGAAGAAACATATATACTATACAGACCTTGCTGGGGCTTTTACATGTGTAACAAGAATAAATATAAGTGATCAGGGAACATTAAAAGCAAGAACAATAACAATAATAGAGGTGAAGACGAAGACTTTGATAACTTGCTTTTCACATCAACACTAAATGATGTTTGCAAAAGAACAATAGGCATATAATTCCTGTATATGTAAGGTTGACGATGGATTGCAAAGTCCGGCTAGAAGTAGAACCAATCTTGCATGATTATAAGTATGAAGACCAATCCAAAGTTCCAAAGTTCAGCTGTTTCACGATTTACTTACAGAGAATATATTAGTTAAAAGGAGTGGAGTTGATAGCACAATTGAATGAACCAACTCACATCTCTTCCTGGTGTGAATATCCATTCAGTTTCAACCTTAGGTTTCTAATTTTGATTTTTGAAACCTCAGCTATACAAACAAATTAAACAAAAAGAAAAAGAACCAAAAATTTCATCAAGTGATGAAATACACGGTGAGGTTCCCTCTGAATGATATAATGAACTGTAACAAAATTAAAACAGTTAACAAATAAGACACAAGTTACCTTTGGAATAGAGAAGTGTATATCAAGCTTTCGACCCCTCAATGGCATATTTTGAAGTTCTTGCATTGCATTTTGTGCTGCCCTTAGATCATAGTACGATATCATGACAAAACCGCGATGCTTACAAGTGGTATAAAGTGTTCGTATGTCGCCATATTGCTAAGGAAAACATAAAAATCATTATCAATCTAAGGGCAATATTGAAACCAATCAATTAAAGAAATACACATCTGAAGCAAAATATCACCTCAAACAAAGTCCTCAGTTCTGAATCCTCTGCATTGCTGTTGATATTTCTAACAAACAGAGTTCTTGAAGGATGTTCACCAAATGGGTGTTTGCCAGAAAATGGACCAACTAGACCCCCTTGTTGACCATTTGAAGTCCCTCTTCCAGCAAAATCAGATGGTTTATTGACATTGGGATTATCATCATTTTCAAGTTCCATTCCGCCACCACAGTAAAATATGTCATCATCAATGTCATTTCTACCGTTGAGTTCACTATTTCCAACATCATCAATAACACCAGAAAGCAAATCATCGTCATCAGGAAGTAGGTTTCCAATAGTTTGAGCTTCAATTTCCTTCATCGATTCAAAAGGTTCATCTTCACCATAGTTCAAGTTGACTGAATCAACAGCTTGCACTAAAGATGAAATGCTTGATGACAACCTTGCTGCAAGCAAAATTAGCAACAGGAAACAGATTCAATCTTAAAGCAAAGCATTCTGGGGCAACCAAAGATAAGCCTCTGAAGAGAATAAGCTTATTTGAAAAGAAGATATATGACTCATTCAGCCAAAGTGTGGAATGGAAATAAAAAATTATCTTAGAAAGAACTTAGTCTTTGAAAGTAATGTAATCTAATTTATATGCTAAAATAAAAACTATAAGAGAAACACACACCTTTTTTGTCAAATATCTTCGAAAAGGAGCAGGAGAAAAGTCCATTCTCATAGTGTGAGCCACTGATATCCCATGTATTTCCTTCACAACATATTGAAGAAGGAAGAGACAACAGATCAGCCTGTGGTACAGCAGCATGGCTAGTAACTGTTGGAGTAGTACAAATGCTGGTGAATTTCTGTGGGTCCATCAGACCATGTCCAATATTTAATTTAGTCTTCAAGTCATTAGGAATCCAACTCTTTGAAAGTTCTGAGAGTTCAGTGGGGCTGGATGGAGTATTATAAAGCACATCTAGTGAGGAAGATACAGACTTACTTCCTGACATTCGTTGCCTTTTGTCTGCAATTTTAACAGAAACCCAATTACATTCACGCCCATGATTTATAGTAAGAACTAAGAACAAATAATGACCAGAATATGGGAAATATCAGTGAACAAACAACTGAAGAAATACACACTATATCCAGAATTTATTCATATTAGTAAAAAAACACAAAACTTGTGCTAATACTTTTATATCAGAGGATGCATATTGCAAGTACTAGACTATAGTAGGACTAAGCAAAACCTAGTAAAAATCAGGCTAATTTTAGACCGCTAAATATGGAAATAGAAATCCAATCGAAAAAAAATATGATAACAGAAACAACTGAGCATAACCTAGCAGTTGCTGAAATGGTAATCTTTAGCCAAATTGCAGGATGATCTTAAAGATATTTCAAGGTAACAGTTGACAGTCTCCTAAAAAACAACATATGCTAAGAAACTGGGAATTGATGTGCAAACAATTGACATTAAGATGACAATTTTGACGGTCCGTTAAAATTCCACCAAGTGGATAAAGAGAAACCTTCAGGAAAACAATACATATAGTAGTTTGGAAAATAAAACAAAGCCTAAACTCCTTATCATGAGATCTTCAATAATGACAACTTGTTTTTATAAATATGGCTTATATTTTTTTTATATAAATATGGCTTATATTTTTTTTTTATAAATATTCCAACCTATCACAACTGAAATACAAATTGTTTCTTTTGATACAAAATATGACAACTTGTTTTTATAAATACATAACAGATATTTGACTAGCCAACAACTAAACATTTTCATAAGGAGAATCCATGACAAACTAAATAATAAAAATATATGACTTTAGGTCAGGAGTGACTTTAGGTACTATGCAGATACCTATCACCATTGTCATTTTAAGAATTCACAAATCAGGAAAATTTAAGGAATTAAATAACAAGATATAAATTATTATTTAAGAAATATATGTTTCCAGATTAAATCAAGTATCTTAGAGCTCTAAAATACATGTTCATACCAATGCATTAAGTAGCATCTAAAAGTTAAGTCGGTTGTTACAAACAAGGTCTTGGCTTAAGGGTGAACTAGTTTTGAAAACTTATGGAGGTGATTTCCAATTAAAGGGTGCAGGTATTATTCAGGAGGGAGGCATGCTTCTCTATTTTATAAGAAATAAGAAAAAGAAAGAAGACGCAAATGTTAACTCACTAGCTGCATGCAGCTCAGACAAAAGTGAAGTTCAGAATGAAATCTAAAGGAGAGAGTGGCTCGTTGATCCATGGTGTTAGTAGGATTCTAATTTAAACACCCGGACTTTATTCAGGCACCCCTGTCTGCTTTCCCTATGTTCTTGGTCGAATCCCCCAACAAGGCGATTGGATACATAAGGAGACAAAACAACTAAGCGAGAAGAACCACAAATCAGTTTGTATTTTTTTTCCCCGAATCAAGCAAATTGAATGTGCTGAATAAGATCGCAAGAGAAGTGTTGAGGTCCTCGCAGTAATTGACCACCCAGAACTACCGGGGTTAAAAAGAAACAGAAAACGCAGAATAACAGCAAAATCCAACTACTCTAGGGCTCGAAATTTCACCGCTGATCTCAAATTAAAAAAAAACGAACTTTTCACGCCAATTGCAAGCAGTCACAGATGAATATGAAAACTCCAGCAAGAAATTCAAAACCCAAGTGAAAAAAAAAAGTCAAGTGAAGAAGAATGGTTCTCACCAAACGATCGTCGTTTCTTCCTCTGCTTGCCAACAACCTCCGGAAACCGCACAAGGCAAGGGAGTCGAACGCGGGCTGCATATAAAAAACATTGATCCAAGGGGGAGGGGAGAGGAATAGATTACGCCATAAGGCAAGGAGGCGGCCGCCAGGGGGAATCCCCTACGGGATCACCTCGGCACCCGTGCCGTGCGCGAGCGTCCAACCTCTCCGATGCCCACCCCCCTCCCCCTATCCTTTTCCCCTCCTATGCAAGCAAGAACGCCACGCTCCTCCCGCCCGCCGCAACCAAAATATATATATATATATATATTAAAAAAAAATTTATTTTCCCCTCTTTCTCTTCCACTCAAATACTAAACATCGTATCGCGTGCTTCCGCTGGGATCTGTCACAATTGTCGGCCTCACAAAGTTGAAAACCACGGCGATCCACCGCTCCCTCCGGCCGGCGAAGGGAAGCGGATGGAAGGCGAGAACGAACGGAGCGCAGAAGGGGGAAGGTTAATATTTAACGCCCTACAAATGGCGAAGCGAAGCCGGAGGCGGAGCGGAGATTGAGGGGGCAAAACTACGGTGAAAAAAAGCGGAAGAGAACGCGACGGAACGCCGTTATCGTCTTAACGGCGTCACCTCCCGGTCGCGGCATTTCCTCTTCTCCGCATCACACGTGACGTTCCAAACCGCTCCCGTTCCGCTTTTACCTAATTGCCCTCCTACATCGACCCAATAACCGGTCAACCACCAATCACGTGGCCCCATCTCCATGACCCCTCCCAATGCACACGTGGCCTCATCCCGTTGGGGATTAAGAAGCCGTTTCCTATTCCCAGATAACGCCTGATCCTCGAGCAATTCAAAACGTATGGATGCGCCAACCGTAAAATCTCTCGCATTAACGAAGGCACTAAAAGGATGCAGCAAACCTCTGACGCCACGCAATCCCGCTCAGACTCCACTCCACTCTCTGCCTGATGTAAGAGACTTTCTTTTAACGGGTCGCCACGTCCACAAGAAAGCCTGCATGCCGTTTCGGTGATACAGCGGATGCGTAGAGGGGAGCTTGTGCGTGCGGCACACGGAGGTGACAGGTTTCGGTGAACGGACAGGCATCTTCCCGTGTCCTCCTCACTCGAACCGTCAAAACGGAAACCAACGGACCAGATCTTCCCTTCTTGCGATCGACTGATTATACGAGTGTTTGTTTTCGCAATTTGGTTAGATTTTAATTTAATTGAATTTATTCTTGTCGTTTTGTGTTTGATTACTATAGTTGGGAGATGATGGAGATTAAGTTTAGTTTCGACATGCTAAACCAATTTTTTTGGTTAATGGTTGTGAAAATATCAACGCAATTTACTGCTTAAATTTCATTATTATCCATTTCACTTCACGTATCTAAATTTCAAAAATACCTAACTGGTGAAGTGTTTTTATGAAATATCCCTCCTCTTTTTCTTCCATCTATAAGTCAATTTAATTCGGAATTGACTAATTATAGTAAAAAATGAAATTCGTCATCCAACGACTTCATACGATCAATCCCACATTCATTTGTGAGGAGAAAAATTAGAAAGTTATAATTAACCACTGCGGAAAAGGTATTTTTCTCTACTTTACTGATTAGATTTAATCTCTTACTTATTATAACAATATCTATCTGCATCACTAATGAATCTAGAAAATTTCAAATAACTTTAAATCAAAATTAATGTATTCCTAAAAGTTTTTTAATGTATTTTATATCTTCAAATATAAATTAGATAATATAGATTAAGAGCGGTGAATTAAATTGAGAATCTATCTTCAAATTTTACTCTACCAATTAAAAAATTATCATTTTTAGGAGTATATTAATTTTGATTTGAAGTGATTTAGAGTTCTAGACAAATTTAACTAATCAATCGACACCCGTCTAAAATTCAAAAGTTTAATGTTTTTTAAATCAAATCAGTTCTAGGAACTTGTTAATGGTGTTAGTTAGTGGGTATTATTGTCTTAGCCTTATAATGAACTTGTTATAAATTCTATCAAACATTTACAAGTTTAAAATTTTACTATTCTCAATTTATATTATCAAATTCAGAGTGCATTAAAGCTAGGAGACTTCCACGAATAAATTAATTTTGATTTAAAATTATTCAATTTGAAATTATTTAGTCCATCAACTAATTTTATCCTACTAAAATATAAACAATGTATGTATGTATGAAGATATATTAGACAAGTAGTTATCGATCATTTTGCATTCTCAAACAAAGTAAATATTATTACAAACTATTTTTAAAAGTTATTAGTTATTTAAACAAATAGAGTGAAAATTAAGGGGGCATTTGGTTTGCATATTAGTCATTTTCATTTTTTAAAAAGTATGCATTTTCTAAAAAATAGAAAATGACTTTTTGATATTCTCTATTTTTCCAGAAAAAATACTATGTCTTTTTTTAGAAAACATATATGGAAAATAAAAATCAAACACTATTTTCTAGAAAATGTA
>JBBPFQ010687056.1:0-15072 GCA_037974815.1 Kaempferia elegans | reverse complement strand
TATTGTTTAATACTGTAATATTATTTTAATATTTTAAAATGTCCAAAATTTATGATTAATGATCTCCTCTTCTTCGAGCCAAATTTACCTTTATATTGCCCTAGCCGCCGCCGCCGCCGCCGCCGCCACCATCTCTCTACCTCCTGAGTTTCCGGCGAACGGCGAACGGCGATCCCACGCAACGCAACCCTCCGGAATAGCACCTCATAACTTCTCTCCTCTCACAGTTTTACTCAGGTACGAAGTACTTCTTAATCTCTTCTCCATCTTATTTCTGATTTGGATTTTATTCCATCGGCAAACACGGATTTTGAGTTTTTTCCTCTTCCAGATTAGAATGGTATCACAGGGGTAAAAAAAAATCTCAACTTGCTTCATATCCTTGCACATTTTTTTTCCACTTCATATTATAAATATAAATTCAATAAATATATCCTTGCAATTGGGTATGCGAAACTCAATTCTTGAATTCTACTCAAAAGGGCGATATAAGTTCTTGTAGATGAACATAAATTGTATTACAGCCGCAAGCTTGTTTTTGCCCTATGTTTCTTTGATTTTTTTTTTGTTGTTGCAGTTATTTGTAGCATTGAAGTTGGTAGTACTTAGCAGTGGGAATCAGGATAGTTTATGTATGATTGAAAGCATCTAAAGTATTGAATTATTGATCATCAAAGTTGAGAAATATTTAAGAAAGTTGCCATTGAGTTCGTTTATTTTACTAGTTTTTCGTTTGTGCTTTGTATTTTGGTTACAAATTGTGCATTTCATTTTTTAAGGAATAGTTTGATTATTATTTTAGTTATAGTTGATTTGCTTTTGATTGTCACCGTATTATAATTTGTAGAAAATCATTAATTTTTGCAGACTAACCTGTGGAACTAGGTTAGTCCTATCGATGGACTTGGCCCGAATGATGACCAAGCAACCATGCAGTTCAACCAGCTGACCCATTAGCTCAACCATTGAACCAGTTACTTGGAGCTCATATGGGTTGATTTCCGGTTGGATTTTTGTAACTACAATTGTATCTGCTATTGCATGCATCATGTGTTGCTGTTTCACTCCAGTTAATAATTTAGCATGTATTAACATGTGTCACTTGGGTTGTACTTTTTTGTTAAAAAAATTATTTGGAGAGATCATGAGTTTCCTTTGTATTAGGGCATCCGCATTGGTTTGAATGTTAATATATATATCACCTCTTCAAAAAGCATAGGATTCACATGCCATATACCTATTATATTAACACCTCTCTTTTATTAATACACAACCATATTCATTTTAACATTATTTGTGGGTCCACTATACACTCATTATTTATGAGTCTCGTTGGCTTGCACGCACGTGTCTGAATGATTTTTTTTTTTTTAATTTTGCTCATTAACTGCGTTCAAAGATTTGAATGTTGGCGTGTGTGTGGGTGTTATAACACCCACCCACATTGGCTGTAATACCATTTGGGTGTTATAACACTCACACATTAACACCAATGTGGGTGCTCTTATAGTATAAGGATGATGATCCTTTCATTACTAATGCAGAAATTTAAATTTTCACTACAATTATCCTACATTTGTCTGACTAATGGGTCATATTGCTTTAAAGTTCAGGTTGAGATGCAGTCTAACTGACTAGCCAACTATTTAGGCGAATGAACTAATGCCCCCAATTATGATCAGGTCCATGTCTGGTTTGGTTTAATAACTATGGACTGAAATATGAGGATTCCAGTACATCAGACAAACATAGGGTGGGAGCTATTTGGCTATAAAGTATTTGGCATAACATGCTCCTGTCTGAAGTGTTTGGATGTTGATTCTAAAGTTTGCATCATGAACTACACTGGTTGAATCCTTAGTAAGCACAACCTCAACCGAGCTTGCTGACGCACCGTATTGTAGAGGCTGAATTCAAAAGATATTGTAGAGCTCTCAACAGAAACCCTAAGCAAAAAAGCAAAAGAAAGCTGTTGGGCCGAGATAATACCTACCTGAGCTTCGACGAGAGAGAAATTGTGCAGGCGGAGCTTCGGCGAGAGAGAAATCGCTACCGGCGAAGCAGGCGAAGCAGGAGAAGAGGCGAAACCCTAGGTTTCACTCGCGGCGACTCTTCTCGCGACGACTCTTCACGCGGGGAGAGCTTGCGGAAAGGACTGGCGGAGAAGGAGAGGTCGCGGCGAGGGAGAGAGGGATACGCGGAGATGTTGCTCGCGGCGACGGAGAGACTGGCGGAGAAGGAGAGGTCACGGCGAGGGAGAGAGGGATACGCGGAGAAGGAGCTCGCGAGGCGGAGCAAGGTTCGGCGGAGGTTTGCGAGGCGGAGGTTTGCGAGGAGTTTAGGGTTCGGCAAGGAGAGAGGCGTGGAATTTGTGGCGAGGCGAAGAGAAGTGCGTTTTTTGAGTTTGCTTGTCGCGATGACATGGATATCGCGTGGAAAACGCCACGCGAGCAAACCGCACGGCGCCGCACCAAATCTGCCGTAGGAGATAAAATTCTCCTCTAAATAAATAAGTTTATTACTTATTTAGAAATAAATTAATTAATTAAGTAATTTATATATTTAAATGGTATTTATTATTTGAAATTGATTAGATGGACCAATAAGGAGCTCTACTTAGTGACTTTTGGAGCGGATCCGAATGTCTCATCTTTTCGGCCAAACAATTTCAACGGACCGTGTGACAACACGTCTGCTTTATTGCCATTTTCCGGATCCCTACAAGTCACCGCACGAACTTGTCCCTGCAACTGTTTGGTTCCTCCGCCAACTAGACTCACACGTCACGTTTCGGCCGTCGGATCGTGATGCTTCCTGAATCACTCGTTCGGCAGTCGTCACCTTCGCCCACCGGCTTCAGCAGGGCCAATTGGGGTTTTGGTTCGCTTGGTGGTCGCGTCTCTCTGCCCTTCTCTTCTGGATCTCTGGCCTCGTTGCGTAGCTGAGCAATCAATCGCCGAAACCGTCCATAGCTTCTAGGAGCCAAAGATTCTCTCGCGCTCGCGTCTCCAAAGGATGGGCTGAGGCGGTCACGTGATGGAGTCAGACAGCGAGCCGGAAAGCATGAGCGGAGGCGAGGAGGACGACGAGGGGAAGGACTTCTTGTCGTTCCCCCTGGCGGGAATGTTCGGGTCGGCCTCCTCGTGCGGGCTGGTGGTGACCGACGCGCTCGAGCCCGACCAACCCATCATCTACGTCAATCGCGGGTTCGAGGTCACGACCGGGTATCGCGCGGAGGAGGTGGTCGGAAGGAATTGGTGAGCTCGCTAAAAAACCCTTTTTTGAGCTATCGATTTAGGGTTGTTTTGAGGAATTACGCAGCTTGCTTTGGTTTTCTGTTTTGCATTCAATTGATGCGTTTAGGGTGTGCAGTTTCAATTTTTGCTCGATTTTCTTTGTATCTGAAGTTTGAACCATCATTCTCCACTAGTCATCTAATATTAATTCCCGTTGTCAAGATTTTCTCGGTCTGCATAAGTGCCTTTTTTTTTTATCAGATTGAAGAGTAAGGTTACAAAAGTGAAGACATTCCTTGGTTAGATTAGGGAATAATAATCTATTTTAGAGCATGCAATGAGTCACACTAGTGATTAAACATAGTGAATTATGCTTGGTTGTTAACTTCTTATCCACACGTTCTGCGCTAGAGGGCAGGTTACAGAAATCAATTTGCACGATGAATCTTAACTTGGTGCTTTAGTATGACTTATGATGAACATGTGAATTCAAAGATATTGGAATTGGTTAGTAATCACCATAATTCAAGCTAGTACCCTAGTACAAATCAACAAAGTGAAGCATACATATAACGGCGACTGAAGTCCATAGACGATTGCTTTTGTTTACCTTATAGAGTCATGACCATATCTCTTTCGAATTGATGCAACCTGATTAAGGTGAAGATGTTTGTTTCAGTGTTAGAGGCAAGCACTGAACAACTTAAGTTAGTGATACTAAGGTAGATTTTGTCATTGGTTTCAGTCTTTGATCACCTTGGTAGTAGCCAGAATTCCTTGATTCAACTACCTAGGTTATATATAGGAGCGGTATTTCCAAAAATAAATTGTGGTGGTACAGCAACTCACAGACTCCACAAGCATCTTGTACCTTACTTAACCATCTCTAAAGAAAATGTATGGTGCTGTATTTGACTTTTCTTGCAACCATCAAGCTGTATTTGAAGGAAGGATATGAAAGGAAGAAACTCAACAAGGTCACCTCACTCTTGGCTAGAGCCTAAGGGAAAATGTTTTGGTTGGCCTATCCATCCCGACATAGGGCATGCTGTGGTTCACAAAAAGTAGCTCATTGCGATGTTTATTACCAATTAGGTACCTCAAAAAGGAGATAGCTAGGAGAGGCAACCCATTAACAACTGCTTGCATATCTTTACATTACCAAACGACTATCAAATTTCTATTCTTTTAAAGTGTTAACATGGTATGAGGCTGGAGAAAATGCAATATAGAAAATCTGACCAAACATACATCAATCTACACTTGTGATTAAATAAAAGGTTTAGAAGTTGCTTCTATTAAAAGCCCATTGACCAAGTAATGAAAACACTTTGGCATCCTTGGCGGGGTGTGTGTTTGGTTAAGTTAACAAACGAGGGATTCATTGGAAGAAAAATAAGTGGTAAGTGATAAAAAGAGAGGGGAGTTGAATACAGATTTGTTTTTCCTACAGGGTGAAGCTCGATAGCTTACTTGTACAGTACACCAACTATCATGTACTGAGAAAAGGAGCCTCAAATGTTTTTTGCAGGTCGACTAGTGAAATCTTAAGATACCATTTGTCCAGGCTAAACTGATTGTTTTGAGAAGTGTACCTAGTTTAGACTGATCCCTGCCATCCTATCTTGATGTCAGTAGGTGAAGGGAGTGGAGGAGATTACTCTAGTGGTCATAAAAGCAGTGGAGGCAGTGGGTGTTAAGATAAAAGTGTTTTAATGCTTCTTGGTAGCAGCACCATCTGTCATGACTTAGATGGTTCTCCTGGTACTTCTTCATGTACTCAGCTCATCTTCCAAGAAACCTCTGCGACCATCCAAATGTGATTTTGAAAAATCTGAATAGGCATATGTATGAACACCATCCGTGAAGAACCCTGGGGAAGTAGAACCTGTGAAGATTGGTCCTTGCCTAAGCCCTTAAATTCTAGTTTATGGGCATCAATTGTCATGCTGTAGTTGGTTGGTGTAAGGTCGCCTCATATGGGTATATCATCAGGAAGATGGAGGCAAATAAGTTCCTACATTATAATAGGGTCTTGCATGATGTGAAATTGGATTTAACTACTCTATTGCTTCTATTGTGATTATTGTAGAAAACAAGATGGATTTTGAAAGCTAAACAAAATGAACTATTTATGCTGGCATTTCAAAGTATATGTGAATCAGAAAATCATAAAAACATCATTCACATTATCCTGGACAATTTTGAAAATGAAAATTTGACACTTCTTCTTTAGGTATAGACTATCAAATAGTTTGAGGAAAAGTGTTCAAAGAGCAAAATTTTTTTTCAATATGTCAATGGACAATCTGTTTGCTACGACCTCCCACTTAAAGAAACTTTTTTTTTTTGAAGATGCTACTTGAGAATATAGCTTTCTTTTGAGTTTTAGGGTGTGTTGAAAATTTGAAATACCATTTTCCATGTTTTTGTTTTAATGAATTCTGTCTCGTGCCAAGTATATACTCATGCTAATTTTCTATTGGAAAAACAAACTACTTTTTTAGTTTAAAATGAAGTAATTTTTTCTCTGCGTTTGATGTTTCAAATCTTTAGTCTGAAATTCTGTCAAGCATGTGCAACTATTGATTTATAAATATTCTGCACCAGGAAGTGATGGTTTCAAATTCTGTAAGCTTTTTCATCATTGTATATTTTTTACTCCACTAGTTTACCATTTATATATCATTAATTTCTTCAAGTCAATCTTGAATCTGGCCTCCCAATAAACAAGTTCGTGTATGATATGTAGTAGCCTCAATTATGCTTGTTCATTTAATGAATTGTTAGTACAAGTTTGATTAAGCATGATAGCTTTGGACCTAAAGTTTCCAGATTGAGATGAAACATTCCCAACTTAGCCAGGAGTTGCATCATAACTATGATTTAGATACAGTCATACAGATAACATTATTGTGTAACATGATAGGTGAGAAATTTGTGTTGCATTGTTCTACCAGTTATAAGGTAGAAGAATGCGGAGCTTCTTTAATTATGAAAAGCAATTGCACTCTAACTTTACACCTGTCCATATGCTATACCAAATTTATTTATGTACACTCTATATGTATAGAAACGTTGAAATACATAACACAGATTGCTGTTTCATTTTTTTTCCCAGCCGATTCATGCAATGTAGGGGACCCTTTGCTCAGAGACGACATCCCTTAGTTGATGCTACTGTGATTGCTGAAATTCGACGATGTCTCGAGGCTGGCATTGAGTTCCAAGGTGATCTATTGAACTTTCGGAAGGATGGCTCTCCAGTCATGAATAAACTGCAAATAAAGCCTATTTATGGAGATGATGAAATAATAACCCATCACATGGGCATTCAGTTCTTCGCTGACACAGACATTAATTTGGGACCTCTGCCTGGCCCTTTGACAAGGGAAGTTGTAAAGCCTTCTGATCACTTGATTGGCTACCCTATTTCAATGGGACATGGACAAATCTGCCGCGAAACTTGCTGCCTGTTTCAGGTGGGTGATGAGGTGTTATCTCAGAAGATCTTGTCAAGATTGTCGCCGAGGGATATTGCATCTGTAAGTTCTGTGTGCAAGAGCCTTTATGAGCTAACTAAGAATGAGGACCTCTGGAGAGTGGTTTGTCAGAATGCATGGGGCTGTGAAACTACCCGTGCATTAGAGACTGTACCAGGGGCAAGAAGACTAGGGTGGGGAAGACTTGCGAGGGAATTGACCACACTTGAAGCTGTTTCTTGGAGGAAGCTAACTGTTGGGGGTGCCGTAGAGCCTTCACGTTGCAATTTTAGTGCATGCGCTGTTGGGAATCGGCTAGTTCTCTTTGGTGGGGAAGGCCTGAACATGCAACCGATGAATGACACCTTTGTTTTGGATCTAAATGCCAGTGATCCTGAGTGGAGACATGTCAATGTGACATCTGCCCCTCCTGGTCGCTGGGGCCACACTTTATCTTGTTTAAATGGATCTCGGTTGGTTGTCTTTGGCGGCTGTGGAACGCAAGGCTTGCTCAATGATGTCTTCATATTGGATTTGGACGCTCAACATCCGGGATGGCGCGAGATATCTGGCCTTGCACCTCCTGTGCCCAGGTCATGGCATAGCTCTTGCACCCTTGACGGCACAAAACTAGTTGTTTCAGGTGGCTGTGCTGATTCTGGCGTACTTCTCAGTGACACATTTCTATTGGACATCACGATGGAGAAACCTGTGTGGAGAGAAATCCCAGCATCATGGACACCTCCATCTAGGTTGGGGCACTCGCTATCGGTATATGACGGTAGGAAAATACTTATGTTTGGTGGTCTGGCTAAGAGTGGGCCCCTTCGATTGCGCTCGAGTGATGTGTTCACATTGGATCTTAGTGAAGTTGAACCCTGCTGGAGGTGCATTACAGGAAGGGGGATGCCTGGTGCAGGGAATCCTTCCGGAATCGGCCCCCCGCCACGCCTTGATCACGTAGCTGTGAGCCTACCTGGTGGAAGAGTCCTAATATTTGGTGGGTCTGTTGCTGGCCTTCACTCACCTTCTCAACTTTATCTCTTGGATCCGACCGAAGAGATGCCCACATGGAGGATACTGAATGTACCCGGTCGGCCGCCTCGGTTCGCTTGGGGACATAGTACTTGTGTTGTTGGAGGAACAAGGACAATAGTACTCGGAGGCCGGACCGGTGAAGAATGGGTGCTGAGTGAGTTGCATGAACTTTCGCTTGCAAACTCAAATCTCTGACGAGGATGATCAGATTTTGCACTTTACATCGACAAACGAAAAAGAGGTAACCATAAGAACCCTTGTTCATGGAAGGCCTATGCATTTCAAGGAAATAAATCATCTCTCAGATCTTATGTAGTAGTTTTCTGGACATCTTAATAAGTTTCTGGTTCAGACTTTTGCTGAGATATGTTACATTTAACAGCTAACAGTAAAGTTTTCCAAAATTTGTGTTTACTTGTGGAGGAAGTTGGAGAGAAACAAAGTAGTAAATTCAAAAGAAAATAAAAAAGCAATGCATCCTTTTCACTCTTTTTCATTCATCTTGTTTACTTGGGAACGGAATGGAAAGGAATTTACTTGCTTGTGTTCCAATCTTATTCCACTATTAGTGACTGATAGATAAGAGATAATTTTTTTCTTCTATATCATCTATACCTTTGACAATTGATGAACATTGCATATGTACATCACTACTTCATGGCATTTCTTATTTTGAATAAATGTATTTTAGTAGCTTCTGATTATACATATTATTTTTTTGAACTAAAATATATATTTTTTTAAAAAATAAATCCATTAGGTGTAATTTAATTCCTTTGGTGTTTTCATTTCCTTTATGTAAACAAGAAAAAATAATACCTGTTCAATTTTTTATTCTCATTCTTTTCAAGTAAATGCAACAATCAATACTGTAGCCACGATCAAATTTAGATATTGTATCAAAAATAAAATAAAATACTTTGTTCACTAGATATTGTCATAAGAATCAGACATTATTATTGAAGTAGACTCTTGCAAAGCTTTACAATAGACCTAAACGCTACTGTACAAAGTCAGATCAGCAAGCACGAGAACTACTTCTTACTGAAGTCTTCTTTCCTAAATGGCTCAAGTTGAGCACTCAGAATCACGATAAATAACTGGCTAGTTAATCATTCAACTCAACGAGTTTAGCCTTCCTTTTATTGGCCGCCTGCTTCCTGATGAAGATGCCCCATCTCATTGCTGCCTTGATCTTGAGCCACCCGACGACGGCCTTCCCGGATGAGCGGTTTTGCTCCTCATCGAAGTTGTAGGTTGGGATTGGAGAAGGCATGTACGCCGGAAACTCGTATCCATCATCTGGGATGTTGTTGCCGGCAGCTCCTGCCATGCTCAGATGTCGGAGAAGCAATTGCATATCATCGTGTTCCAGAATCTCGTGGCTCTTCATGCGAATCTCTTCCTCTGTGAAGAAGTCCTCAGTGCTGTTATTCTGCCGTTGGTGCGACCAGTCATAGTATGAATTCATGTTTGAGAATGAAAGGGGCTGGCTTGCTGATTGAACTCCCAAGTTTGAATACTGCGGCGGGGCTAACGCGAGACCAATGGTGTCTTTTTGAGAATCTTGAGTTAGGCTAGAAGAACCACTAAATGGATTCTGCTGCGACAAAGCAGTTTCATAATCCAACTGGGCATTTGAACCAGCAAGGTGAGAATTAGAGTATCTGGTCATTTGGTGGTCATCATATCGATTAGAACTTGCTTGTCCTGCACACAACACAAAAAGGAAACAAAGCCAATAGAAAAAGCCACATTAAGCGTATCATAACTTTAGAAGCCGACAAGTAGTTTCCATACACAATTGGCAGCTAGTATCTAACCAAAAAGTCGAGTATACAAGTGCAAGCAATCAAAGTGTTGCGAAAACAAACATAATGTTACCTCGAGCAGCTAATCCTTGGTTGTTGGAAGATTGAGGTATAGGTTCTGGAACTGACAAATGCTGTTGTGCGGCTTCTAGGTCATACGATCCAGAAATTTTTGCCAAAGCTGAAATTTCACTTCGAGTAGTTATTGTCTTCTTGTTCGCCTTGAGGCCTAGAAGAGCTTTGCCATCATATTCAACTACATAAGACCAATTTTCGTATGCTCTTTTAACAAGAGCATCTGCGAAGACCTGCAATACCAAGAGGATAACCTATTTCAGGCAACCAAAGGTTGTCTAGAACTATTTATTGTTCTCGAAAAGTAAAGGAACTAGATCGATATGTGGAATACTTTTCATTTGATGAACTGCACAATAATACATTGTATCCTCTAATAATAGACAAAATACTAATCATGTAAATTTTCTTTTATCAATGCCAAACCTGAAGCATCAAAGGAACAGAATAACACATACCTTTTGCCTATCTGTCAAAGATTCAGCTGAACAGAACTGCCCTCCTGCAACCAAGCCACTGAACTCGCAAATATGATTGAAGATTGCACCGACATCTCTTGCATCATCAGAATAGTAAATATAATACTTTCCACTTAGGGGACAGGTTTTGGAATGCTCAATCAGACTTTCCCACATTTTATTTGACATGCCACTTCCAAGGATCTGCAGATATTTTGAAGGGGAAAAAACACCAGAGAAAGTTACAAACAAAGTATCAAAGAGCCTGCAGCAAAGGAGATAAAAGCATCATACAGTTCGTAATTTTTGTGGATCCCTGACATAAAGCCGGAGAAAATCTTCAACTGTAAAGATCCCATTATTGTTCAACTTCTTGTGGAATGACCCATCCTTGCCGATCTTTTCCAATCTCCAAACATCATCCTTCCATGAAGGAGGATAATGTTTCTTGTACACTGCAACAGATGCGACAGCCTACAGTAGTTAAGGAAAATCATAGCAAAAAAATGGAGGGCAAAACAAACTCATGCGTATGAGCAACATACACTCTCCTCTGTGATCCTTGACTCCGAAAGCTTCTGTTTTTGCCTCACGAATACGTATGCCCTCACAAAAACCAGGAGAGATTTTTAGCCCGAGTCTGAATTTCCTGTTTCTTATCCAGCTAGAATTATCCGTAAATGTAAGCTCTCCAAGTGTTCCTACACCTTCCTTCAGTGATATCTGTAAGTCACCAGTCAAAAGTGGCCTCTTGCCTTCACGCTCCTTCACTATATGACTTTCAAACTCTTCTTCGGTCCAATCATCATCATCTTCATTGTTGAAATCACCCTCGAGAACAACAACATCTAGTTTTGCAGATGACTCGGGCTCTGATGTCACAACAAGACCAGTGTTTGCATCTAGCAAAACAACATGAATTGCAGAACCTTGCTCTCCTTCTACTTTACCACCAGTAAATAGTGGTAGGGACAAAGTTGATCTGAAATGCAGCTGCAGCTTTCTTCCACCGGACCATTCAATGGGTTTTGGAGAACTCCTGTATTTTCTTGAAAAATAAGAATATTCCTAATGTATCAAAGTGTGCATGTAGAAAAACTTTTGCTGGTAACCAACCAGATCAAGTAAGGAAATAAATAATTTCTCATGCAAAATCATCATGGGAAGAAAGAACCATTAGACCAAGATCAGCAAGATACTAACATACAAGTAATGAAAGCATAAAATGAAACTTCTGCTCACGAACAATATGCATAAACCAAAATCTCAATTTGAAACCAGACAATGTGACGATCACCCAAACAGTTTGCAAATTGAATAACGAATAAGAATCTTAAGTAGGTCATCCAAAGGGAGATTCCTGATCTCAGCCTCGAGTTGTAGATTATAAAATTTTCAAATAAAATAGACCAAAAACTAACAAGATAAAATTGATAAATATAAAGGCAAATATTAATCCAAGCAAGCCAATATGTATTTAAACTGATTGGAGTGAATACAATTTTGAAGTAATAAACCTTCCTGTGGCAAAAAAAAAAGAGTACCAAATCATTAAAATTGGGGAAAACATTCTATTGTGATCAGCAGTGCAGGGTCAAAAATATCATCTAGCAGAAAGTGTAGCGAACCATAAATCTTGATAGAGACCCATTAGCTTCTCCACACAAAGAAGAAACAACAAAAACAATCCTTAGTCATCGACATGATAAATATAATGAGTTTCATGACCATATATACCTGCCCCCAATTCTTGCAGGTTCCAGTTTCACCAATGCTCTTTCAACTTCCTCACTAACCTACATTTAAACATGAATATGGGAATAAATATAAACAAAAGACAAACAAGAAGAAAAAATGCATGATTAATAATCATACTGTTGCATAAGCTCGACTAGACCACCAGTGGTTGTGATTAATTTCAATAACCACAAAATCAGCAGTAACTAACCAAGTCGATCAAAGTTAAGATGAGGAAGGTAGACATTAAATATGTTATAATAAAGCATATGTTTTTTAGGCAATCCCTCCCCTTGTTACTTAAGGATATAGCCTTTTGGCATTCATCACATGTTAACAAAAAGGGAAAAGAATCTTTTGCTACAATGGAGAATGCAGATAAAGAATAATAAGAACAACAGTAAATCAGCCCCGATCTAAATTTATTGCATGAGTTTGTCTTTCACTAGTCTAGATTCAGAATTTACTAGCTCAAAAGTTAATGCATGACTCCTTTTACAAATGCTAACGTCCTAGAAATGGAATTAAGTAAAATTTTCACCTATAAAAGTTAATAAAGTTTAATCATATGACTCACAATTCTGCGGAGAATTGGCTCCAGTGAAGAACAAAGTTTTTGCAAACTGTCCACCTTCAGAGCTTCAATAACCACGCTGCAGGGATAAAACACCAATAAAAAAAATCCACACACTTCAATTATTCATATGATTGGATAAGGTGAAAACATCAGATATCATACTTTACTGAACAAATTGTTAGATTAACCTATATAACTCATCAACATAAAGCCATCATTAGAGCTGGATTTTTTTTTTAAAAGAAAACAAGGAATGACAAGATGACTTGGTAAATCCATTTACAAAAATCGAGTTGCCCAACAATGAGCAATGCAAGTAAAAGATCAAAGAAATTCATGGCAAAACAATTATAATCCTTTACATGACATACCAAAAATATTAAAATGTATGCTGTTGATTGATCTCACTCAACCACAACATGCATGATTTCATTTAGAAGATGTATATAATGCAAAGAACAAACTCCATTGAGACATTCATCTGATGGAACACATGAATGCAAGATATATAGTACACGGAGAAAAGGTGAAGAAAGTACTTTTACTCATTGCATAACCAACACACATGAAGACAAATAATTTACTCGTTAAATGGTGAACTAATTGATACGAGCAATATGGAAACAAAATTAAGTATCTTTTCACAAAGGATAGCTAGAATGTATCCTTCTTGGATATAGCATGAAGGTTAACGGTCATTGGACTAACCTACACAAATAACAATTGCCTACACGGACTGTCTTCAAAAAGCTTTTTGATTAGTGAATGGGCAATGACAACCATCCCTATATATTGATAAAACAATAAGGATTCCTTGTTTCTGAACTTTCACAAAATTCAAAACCGACCATCCCTATACCATATCCAAGATCTTTTTTTTCCCACACATAGAAAACTACCAGTTACTCATGAGCTCAATTTCAAGAGGTAACTCACTCTAGTATTATCATTTATTCACAAATCAGAGTCCCATAAATCTACCGCTCCAGTATCCTGTACTTTTCCCCCTACGTACACAATCAAAATATAGAAGACCTGAGTTCAAGAAGCTAACCAATCAAGCATTCAACTCCCAAAAATGTAACCCAACTCGTAGAGCCCCAACCAGAGAACAAAATAACCAGAAGCACAACATAACCAGAACCGTATCACGTTTTAAAGATTCCTCTACCTGGCAAGCGCAGGAACCCTCTGCCTTTTAGGTTCCGGATGCAAGAAATCGCCGCCTTCGGAGTCCAATACGCGCTTCTCCTTCATCGTCCGTCGGATTCCAATGACCCTAATAGCCAAAAACAAGTTCAAGCTCCAGATCCACCTTCCCGACACGGAGAAGACCACAAAATCTGGGTTTTTTTATTCAAATTCCTGCAGCATACCAAAAGAATTCGTAGAAGAGACAATTAACCGAGGAATAATGGCGACGAAGGAGTGATTGAATGAAGTAGAGGAGGAGGAGGAGGAGGAGAAATTACGTGTTGCTTCTTCTCTCGTCTTGGCGTTGGAGGGAGGATGAGAGCCTTTGAGCAGAGGCGATCCGAACAGAGGAAAAAGAGTGGACTTGGTGCAGACTTCTCTGCTACCTCAGCAGCCAGCTGCGTCTTTGGTGTGCGTTTTCCTGGTTCACTTATTATAATTATTGGGATATTTTATTTTATTTTATTTTAAGAAAAAATTTCTAGATCGGCCCTTTACTAATAAAGATTTCCAATTTATAAACCTCTGAAAATGTGAATTTCTTCTCTATTATTTCAAACACTTTGATAAACAACAATTTATATCGAAATTGTGTTATTTAAAAAGATAAATTAATGATCAATGAAACACTAGCTAAAGAGTCATTATTAAAAGAGTTATTAATGAGCCGGAAGTTTTGTATTGTTAAATTTATTTGATAAAATAACTAAATTATGCCAAACTGAATCCAAACTAAACAAAGTCGTGGAAACAATTATTTAATTTTTTTGGCTTATTTTTTTTTTTTTATAAACTTGAGTTTGATTCGAATTTAATTTAACTTAGCCGTTTAAATGATATGGAACTTTAAATTAAGTATTATTTTTTTTATATTTTTTTAGTTAATAAAAAATTTAATATTATGAATTTATTTATTTATTTATTTTATGAGTTTTTTTTAAATTTATTTTAATTTTACTAAAAAAATATTAAATCATGAGAGATATTTTACGTTAAATGAACATTAGATTCCAATAAAATATTTTATATCTAAATTAATTTCAAAATTTATTGGAGCAATCAACCCATTGAGAAAACCAATCCGAAGGGAAGGTTGTTGATATAGTTTAATGATTTAATATGTTTTTCAACCTAAAAATATTAATGAGAAATTGTCCTGAAATTCCCCAGCGAAGTTTCAATTTTACTATTTTCTATGTCAGAAAATATTTATTCCAACTTCCTAATTCATACCGTTATACCCAATTAATATATATATATATATATATTTGATTTTAGATATTTTATATTGAATAAAATGAATTATGTACTATATATTTATACATCTTACTATATTATAAAGAATCTGGCCCCAATACTAACAGATTTTCAATTATTTTGGTGAAGTCTACGATAAAATTACATTAATATCCCTCGGCTGCGGGTATTATTGAAAAAAATTCTCATTAATCAATTATAGATCTA